>PVJS01024346.1:0-28771 GCA_004027185.1 Glis glis
CCACAACTTCGTGAGACCTGGTTTCAAAATAAAGTATAAAAAATAGGGCTGGGGGCGTAGCGCGGAGGTAGAACGTCCCTGCGTTCAATCCCCGGTACCGCAAAAAAAAAAAAGAGTGAATTAAATCAAGCTTAGTAGGTGAGAGTAGAGACAGGAAAGGGACAGGCCAAGAGAGGAGAGAGAGATGGAGGCCTGAGCCTCCATGGTGTCACCTTTTTCCAAGGGCTTTTCTGAGCTTTCTGATCTCTTATTATCAACTAGCCTATCTTATGCCTATAAAGAAGAGAATACAAACATTTGGTTTTGGTGTTTTTGCTAGTGTGTGTGTGTGTGTGTGTGTGTGTGTGTGTGTGTGTAACTGGGGATTGAACCCAGGGGCATTCTACCTCCAAGCTACACCCCAGCCCTTTATATTTTTTGTTTTGAACCAGGGTCTCTCTAGGTTGCGGAGGGCCTTGCTAAGTTGTTGAGGCTGTCCTGGAACCTGCCATCCTCCTGTCTCAGCCTCCCAAGTACTAGGATTACAGGCATGCACCACCATGCCTGGCCTTCGCTACTTTCTTTTAAACTTTAACGGAGAAAGTTTTCAAAGAAGATATTGTACTATTCTCATACAATTTTTGCTTATTTTTCTTTGTAGTGGCAAAAACACACAAGGTCAATGCAAAAAAAAACCTCATTACTATTGATGCCAAAGTGACTTACTTTTCTACCTTGTTTTTTTTCTTTATGTCTTGGCTCATATTGCTAGAAAAAAGGTACTGATTGGCTGACAATTAGTCCCATGACCATGCCACAGGGATGCATTTGAATTAAGTTTGCATGCTTACGAATTAAGTTTGAAGTGGGCAAAATTTATATTATCTTTCCCCAGTCATTATCATCTTTCCTTTTCATTTGTCTAAATTAAATATCACATGATTTTCCTTGGCCTCTTTCCTCATTGGCTGAGTTGTATCTGTGAAGACTTCAAATTTGCCATGGCTTACCCTCAAAGGAACAGAATCCCTGTCGTCAAACATCTAGAACGGGTCTTCACCTTTGTCTCTTGGAGTAATCTGGGAGGAATTCTTTTCTGTCATTGGGCTTCAGTTTACTCATCTAAAGATGTTCAGAAACGAAGGCTGATCATATAGAGCTTAATTGAATAGAATTCCTTAGCTAAATATCCTTTATAGAAACCATTTTCAGTTCATAGGCTTTTCGGCCCACTCAACAAGAGCAGGGTGACTATCCCACTGTGTGCTGCCTCACCGGCCTGCCACATCCTTCCCTTCCTTAACCAGTTTTTGGTTCACAGATGTCTGACTTTTACCCTGTAGTTATTTATTTCCTTTGAAAGCCGGGAAAAATATTATGAAAGACTTTACTAAAATGTCTTATAAAAGACTGTCCATTCCTCCAAAGCTGACTCTTCCTCCCAGCCTCCCTCTCCACCCATTTTCACTGGATGAATTGAACATTACCCTAGTTACCCAAGTCATGGTGGAATGTTCTCTTCATTTCCCACAGATTTCTCTGACTTGACCAGAAATTGAAAAATAGCAATAGCTTGCAAATTTGAATAAACACATTCACAGATGTCCAAGTGCCCTCTCAAACTTGGGGTTATCAGGAGAGATATGGAGTAGGCTATAAAAGGTTAGCAGACTCAGTCCTTGGGAGGCTGAGACAGGAGGATCACAGGTTCAAGGACAGCCTCAGCAATTTAGGAAGACTCTCATCAACCTAGCAAGGCCTTGTCTTAAAAAAAATAACAATAATTTTAAAAAAGGGTTGGAGGTGTAGCTCAGAGGTAGAATGTGCCTAGGTTCGATCCCCAATACCACACACACGCACACACACACATACAAAAAAAAAAACATTAGCAGATTGAGGGGGACTGGGTTGTAGCTCAGTGGTAGAGTGTGTGCTTTGCATGCACAAAGCCCTGAGTTAAAAAAAAAAAGATAGTAAACTGGTATACTGTATACTACTCTTAAAATGTAAGAGTTCCTCAATGAGTTATTTCTCAATTTCAACACACACACACACACACACACACACACACACACAAGACAAAAACAGGTCTATAACTATCTGTGTTGTTAAGAGTATTACACATTATTTCTTCCAATCTGAAAGATTCCTTGGCCTCTATGAACCCTTAGCTTTCCTCCCAGGCCTCAGTTTTCCAGGAGGAATTTGCTGTGTGCCCTTATCAGTCACCCCAAATCTTGATTGGTCTCAGCTATGAAGTGATTCCACTGAAATCCCCCTCAAAAACGATGGCTTTGTGATTGTCCCAGTTGAAATGGAATCCAGCTAGAACAGCCACACGCACACTTGGGCATGCACAGACCCATCTTCCTCACACTCATACAGATTCTTCTCTTGCTTCCAAACCAAAATTCTTTTTCTTTCCTCTGCTTTCCAGCATGCCTCTTTGGGAGTGAAGAGCTGCATCGTCTCAGGCAAGTTTGGGGGAATGTGTCATTTCCCTGCCTTACTTCTGCATGACAAACACACTCATGATAACAATTAATGAGAGGAAGGGTTTTTATGATAGTGCCCAGCATCCGGTTTTCAGCTCTTAAATTTTCCCTATAAGTGCATGGATCCTATTACCTCTGGGAAAGCTCTTATTAATCTCAGTGTCGGAGCTGTTTCAACAAATCTACTATAATAATGAAAAGTCATCTTATCACACTTCGCTCTCAGTAAATTTACCGTTCTTTGATAAGGTTGCAAACAACTGGGAAGTAATTGATCTGTAATTAGTGTGGCAACTGCTGAAGAGAGCCTGGGCCCGGGTTTCATCATTTATCTGCCCAGCACACCGCATCCTGCTCAAGAACACTAAATTATTTAGCATTCTTTTCAAATACAAATGGTCTCAATGGGTCCTCCATTATTTTAAGAACTTTCTGAAGAGGAGGCTAACATTTAAATTTCTGATGATCTGTCACCAGTGCAGTACTTAAAGGAGCGAGAGTGGAAGGGGATCATTTTTCACACATGACTTGGCTGCTGAAGCCAGCCTGTGCTATGAATGGAGAAGGACAGGGGCTCTTTGATCTGAGCCAAACTCGCACAATTTATCTTTTAAATGCACTAAAGCTTTTGATAAATGTCAATTTGACAATTAAATTCTTCAAGGGCCACAATATATCACCATCACAGTGTCTATTTTTGAGGGTCGGTCAGCCATAACATCTTTCAGGGGACTGCAGCAAGCCGAAGTCAGAGGGGAAGCGATGGCTCTCAGGCCTAGCTGCTCTGCACAGGGTCTTTTTATCTCTTGCTCAGTAAAAGAGCTGTGATCTTTTCCTTCAAGATAGGGCCCAATTCCAGTGCCAGAGTTCGTGGGCAGCCTTGAAACCCAAAGGGATTGTGTTCAAGATCTCTTCTCTGTCATTTTTCTGATAGTTTAGAGGAGAAAGGAGCCTGTAGGGGCCCTTTTTGAATCTATTGCCATGTTGATATGTATTTTTTCCCCTCCTCTCAAAGGTATTTTCCTTTGTATTTTGCAAGAGATAAGCTAAGGCAAGTCTGTCATACTCAGAGTCGGGAAGAGGGGCAGAAGTCGAACCACTGAGTTGTGACTTTGGTTTTATGAAAGACCTGGTTTAGTCTTTGATTACAAAGGTTACTGATTAAGTCATGCATGTTGAAGGGAATGGAGAAAATAAATAGCACATAAAGAAGACTTGGGTGAAATTTCACCTTCAAGTCCATCCCAATTTTTTAGGCTACGTGAACTTAATACCTGTGCTTGGATCTTTCTACTTGTTTTTGAGGACTAAAATAGCTTCCAGATCCTGAAGAAGGATTGGTTCCTGCCTTCTCAGGACCAAAAGTCCTTCTCCTCTTTGCTCCTTCAGCTCCATGAAAACTCAACAGGAGCTGGGAGAATGACAATTATAATGTGGCATTTCGAAATGTTTCACATGAGAGATCATTTCAAACTCCATGGTTACTAAGGAGTTTCTGCAGGGCTAACAAAGGAGGATGCTTTGGACATGGCAACAATGCCTGTGTCCCCGCCCAGCTCTTCCATCATCCTGGATAGCATCTCCATGGCCCAGGGAGGCCCCACCACCCAGGTATTCAGCGTGGATGCGATGCTATCTTTTGACAAAATTGACATTTCAGTGTGATGATGAAGAAAACTAATGCTCGCAGATCAGATGGCTGGCCTGCTGAAAATGAAGACAAAAGCTGCTGCTCTGATGTTTGCATGGTATCCTTTCTCAAGGACAGAAGAATCGGTATAATCCTTAAACTCTCCAAGAAAAAATGAAAAAGAGCCACCTGGCTGAGTGTCTCCAGGGTGTCTCGCTGTTTCCGACACAGATTAATTTTTTGGATGGGCTCTCATGCAGCATTGTCAATCAAACCCTTCTGGAATTGTAATGTGACATCAGCCCTCGGTACGGCTGGAGAGAGTGCTGAAAGTTTCTTCTTTCCACAAAAGAAATGGAGGTCACTCCCCTGACCTTTATAATGTCTGCGGTCTCTAACGTTTTATGAAGGACTGAGAATAACAATTATTTTATAGATGGGGCTACCAGAGGATGTTTGTCATGTGCCTAAGATTATTTCCTAAAGGTAAAACTGGATGTAATGACTCAAGAAGAAGAAAGTCATTTTGGCCAATGCCATTTCAAGGTAGAGTTCTCACTAGCCCGGACAACTCTAGATGAAATCTACTCAGTGATCGCTTAGCTTTTCTATGGCAGCCATATAATATTGAGATCTTTGTTGTGTCATGTTCATTAAGGGACTTGCTTGCACTGTAAGTAAGGGCCTCTTTTGTGTTTTTTTCATATTTTATCTGTGTTTTATTGTATATATTTAAGAAATCAGTGGGCAGGTGAACCTCTACTGACTGATGCATGGACAATTGTCTACTTTAAATACTGACTCAAATCAGTACTTTTCATAATGTATGTTTTAGTGTATATTTTTAAGAGATTGGCAAAGTTCTTTGGAATGATATTGCTAATGTAATGAACTCCTAAAGTCTCCTTCTCTATGTAAATTGTCTTTTGAAATATCACTAAGTGAATCATGCAGATTAAACATATGGAAATCAGATTGAAAAATTAATCCAAAATAGAGAATCTCATCATTTAACCCAAAATAGCACTTGGTAAGTATTTCTAACATTCTCCATGCATCACTGGGTGAACGGCTTCAAGAGCTGCCCAAAGCCTTGTCCTCTTCCTGTCTTTCAATGCATCATATGCTGTAGGACAGACCCATCCCTCACAATGGTGGGGTTGGAGGCAGGAACACAAATGTAGGCCAATATATCATATGCCTAAATATTTAAAAGTTATACATCATATTGAAAAGTATACAAGTTACACATTAAAACTAGCACTAACACTTACTAAATTATGCTTTCTTCTCTTAATAGGTATATGTTCTTAAGAACAAAATGGGGTAGTATTATAAGGGCATGGCTTTTGTATGAGTGTCTTCACGATGTGCTGCTGCTGATGGGATGAATAATAAAATAAGACATGATTCATAAAGTACTATATATTTATCCCTTAATTTTTTCTTGCCTTCCTTTCAGCAAAATTATAATGTTGTATGCATTTTTAAAAATTTTATTTAGGTGAAATCCACATAACATTAGCCATTTTAAAGTGCCCAGTTCAATGGCACTTAGTATATTCACAGTGGTGTACAACCACTACCTTTCTCTAATCACAAGATATTTTCATGACCCCAAAAGAAAACCCCAACCTATTAAGTACTCATTCCCCATTTCTGTTTCTCCCCAACCCCTGGCAACCATGAGCAAAATCATATTGTAAATAATTAAGATTCTCATATAATCTTTGTTCTATTCCCAAATATCATCTATAGTGTTCAATATAAAAGGTAATAATAGCCAGATGTGGTGGCGCACGCTTGTAATCCCAGTACTTTGGGAGGCTGAGACCGGAGGATCCGGGTTCGCGGCCAGCCTCAGCTCTCTCTCTCTCTCTCTCTCTACTTAGTGAGGCCTCTCTCTCTCTCTCTACTTAGTGAGGCCCTCTGCAACTTTGTGAGATCCAGTTTCAAAATAAAGTATAAAAAATAGGGCCGGGGGTGTAGCGCGGAGGTAGAACGCCCCTGGGTTAAAAAAAAAAAGGTAATAATAACCAACATATATGAAATTTGAATATGTTTTTGTCAAAAATTGAAATCAAACACATAAAAGTAACATTCTAATATATTTTCCAAATTTATTTTTCTTCTAAAATGCTAAATTTATATATTAAAAGGCAGAATGGGAATGTAGCTTAGTGGTAAAGCACTCGCCTAGTATGTATGAGGCTCTGGGTTTGATCTCTAGCACTGAAAAAAAAAGTTAAAGGCAAAATATAACAAATTATAATAATTATTAAACATCAAAATTCTAGTAAACTTCTAAAAATAAAGTTGACTTTTAGATTTATTTATTTATTTATTTGTGATACTGGGGATTGAACCCAACCCTTTTAAAAAATGTTTTATTTTGAAACAGAGTCTCACTAAGTTGCTGAAGATCTCACCAAGTTGGTAAGGCTGGCCTCAAACCTGTGATCCTCCTGTCTCAGCCTTCCAAGTACTGGAATTAGAGACCTGTGTCACCACATCCAGCTGACAGACCTTTTTAAATTTTGATACAGAATCTCACGAAGTTGCCTGGGCTGGCCTCAAACTTGTGATCTTCCTGCGTCAGTCTCCTGAGTCCCTGGAATTACAGGTGTGTGCCATCATGCCCAGCTTTGATAACTATCTTTATAAAAATAAAAATGCAATGTTAATATTCAATATCTAAATAGAAAAAAAAAGATTCTCCCACTAATAAGAAACACCTCCTCTTGCCTGACTGCCTGCAGGCTGGGACACTATTTTTTCCTGCCTTCAGACTCACACTGAAACATGAGTTCTTTCTGGCTGTTGGACCTTTCAGCCTTCAGAAAAGAACTATACCATCAACTTCCCTGGGTCTCCAGCTTGCTGACTGTGGATCTTGGGACTGGGGAGTTGTAAGTCTTCATAATTACAAAGCTCTATCTCTTTCTCTCTCTCCTTTTTCTCTGGAGAATCCTGACCAATACTTTCCTTACTTGAGTTTGTTTTTGTTGTTGTTGTTGTTAATGTTTGTTTAATGACTTTCTTGGAGCAATTCTTGAGCTCTGCATTCTTTGCTATGTACTGCTTTTATGGTCTCTGCTTGGTTAGCTTAGTGATCAACTAAAAATTGGACAGACCTTGACTTAAATGCCTAATGATTAAGTCTCCTGTTCTTTGCTGAGGGTCTCTGTGTGTGTATTGGGGGCACACCTCCAATACTTAGGAAGTTTAAACCTCTGCCTTAGCCTTCATTTCCTGTTTGTACGGAACTTTATTATCAGCCAAAGTTGAGAGATTCAGGCCTTATCAGGTCTTTTCTGGTTACCAACAGTCCTGCACATGCCCATGGCCTTCTAGATTTCCAAGAATATGTCTGTTACAGTTAGATATAGAATGTCCCCCGAAGAGCTCATGTATTAATGTTCAGAGTTGATGTAATTAAGTCATAAGCGTTGTAATCTCATCAGTAGGTAAATCCATTGTAATTGATTTACTGGGCAGTAACCTATGCAGGTGGGGTGTGGCTGGAGAAGGTGGGTCCCTTGTCTTTGGATAAGCGATCTCTTTGCTTGCTCTGCTTATGGCCTCAACAATGTGAGAGCAGAGCCCTTGCTCTCCCACTGTCTGCTTCTTTCCACCATGCCCTGAACTCTGCAAACTCCAGCCTCTCATGGATTGAACCCTGAAATATCCAAACTCCGTGAGCAAATCTTCCTTCCTCTACCTTGTGTGGTCAGTCGTTTGGGGTTACAGCAGTGAGAATGATGACCAAGACAATGTCAGAACTTTTCAAGCCTCCTATGGGCCTCTCATTACCCACACATACCTTTCAATTACGATGGCCAGCATCTTGTTGCACCAATTTTTATCACTGTCTCAGGAAGCTGCAATATTAAGCAATTGCCACTGATTGGTTTCAATAAATGGCTTGGAGTTTTAGCTTATCTCACTAAGTGAGCTCTAAGTCAGGTCAAAAAAGTAAAAGCTTTCTGAATGGGGCTTTTCAAGGGGCTCACAATTCAAATGGTGGCAGTTCTTTCAGTATGGGGCTTTGGGGGAAGTTTCAAAACCTCCCACTCAGGGCCTGCCAGGCTGTTGGTTTTCACAGCTACCATGGTTGTGAGGCTGCTGGTTTTCAAGGCTGTCATATAGTTGGGGAAAGATTAGTAGGAACAGAGCAAGATAAAACACTACAAAGTTCACTGTTCTTACCAAAGCTCAGCTATTTTTCTCGAATAAACACTCCTCTGATTGTTGTAAGCCTCTGGTTAATTTCCGGAGTTCTGAAAAAGTTGATTTTGACGATTTTTTTGCCAGTTTTTATTGCTTTTATATAAAGCAGATTTTTTGGATGTCCTAACCCTGCCAATTTAGAAGCGCTTCTCTTATTTCCTGAGTTTTGCATGTTCAAAACTTTTGTCTGTCGTCTTTACTCTTGCTGGAAATAAAGTTTGGCTGAATACAAAATCATTGGCTTACACTTTTCTTTCCTAAAGTATCTTAAATGGTTGAGGAACTAAAAACTTCTTTGGAGAATCTGAAGTCAATCTAATTTTTCCTCTTATATGTGATTCGACCCTTTGCCTTGCTGTGTTTCCCAGGTTGGCAATTCTTTATGTGTATTGTCACACATCGACGCTGGGAGAGTAACATATCCTAAGGACAAGGGAAGCTTTGTATTTGGAACCCACACATACTCTGCCTTATGTGTCTCTTCCTTCGGCTGATATTCTGTTTTCTTTCCCTACAATTAGCCATACCATGAGTATAATAGCTTCCAGTTTGTTCTGTGAATACTTCTGATGAATTATTAAACCTGGTGGTTTTGAGAACTCCCAAGCCTGCAGCTGGTGTCAGAAGTGAGGGGGTTATATGGGAGACTCAGCCTTCTGATCTTGAAGTTTGGGAAACTCCGGGTAAACCCAAAAGAGACTCTAGACCAAGGAGGAGAAACCCTAGTGGAGTGATGAAGGGGGCCTAAGGGAGGAAGGTGGGTGGGGAGAGGGATATTCGATGAAGGAAACACTTCAACGAACTTGATGACATACACAAAATTATCAATGCCAATCTCAATGTTGTGCACTGGGAGGGGGAGGGAGTGGGTTAAGGGTTGGGGGAGACTTACTGAGTGCTGTGTGTATATATGTTATTTTTCTATCACTCCAAACTCCATCATGAGGTATGATTACAATGCACCAATAAAAAATTAATGAATTTTTTTAAATTATAGGTATTCTTTCCATATTCTGAATATAAGCACTTCACCATATATATATATATATATATATATATATATATATGATAACTCTTTTCTCTCTGTGTTTGCTTTGCCTATTTTCTTTCACAGTGTCTTTCGATAAGCAAAAGTTTCAGCTCTGAAGAAATCTAATTCATTATTTTTTCTTTTGTGGTTAGTGCTTTCTGTGTCCTGCCTAAGAAATCTTTCTTTGCCCTGGTGTCATAAAGAAATTCTGACATGTTTTCTTTAGAAGCTCTATGGCCCTTATATGTACTGTAGAATCAGTTGATTATATCTGTTTCCGATCTTCTCACTGAATATTATGTTTACAGAAGTTTTCTTCATTTACTTTGTTGCTTTTGTCTGGAGGAAAGGGGAGAGGATGCTGACTTATGTTGCCCTGTTCATACCAGGAGTCTATAGCAATACAGTTTTAATTTAGAAAACCAATCCCAGTATTCCATCAACTTTTTATATTTGGAATCTGTTCTATCACTAAGAGACATTAGTTTTTTTCTTTTTTTATAGCTCATTTGAAACTAAACTTTACTCAAGGAGATTGTAGTCCCAGTCCCAGATAAGATGAGTATATGATCAAGTGAAAGCCTCAATTCCGATGAGAGGAATAACGGCATGTGCATTTGTCAAGGGGACCAGGGAGGTAGGGACCAGTGCTCCATGACCAAATATTGACAGATGGCATTTGGTACAGGATGAGCAATGAAAGAATAAGAACAAAATGGCCATGATAGGTTTTTCATTCTAGGAACTTCCTTTCTTCGTAAAACTTTTGTTTTTTAAGAAAATCCATAGTTCCCATATCTGTAATAGACTCAAAACTCCCTACCATGGACTTGGTGATTTTTAGAAATGCTGGTCTGATCTGACTAGAGGAAGCAAAACTGAATGAAGTTTGTAATGAAAAGAGATATTTGATTAACATAATCTAGAAAAAGATCAGTAAATTGAAGTTGTAAGTATAAGCATGCTGTAGTCTAGCCCAACTTTCCACTAATAAAAATGTGAATGGGCTCAGAATTTCAGTTTTGAAACAGATTAGGAAGTCAAGAAGACAGAAGGAATGTGTATTTCTGTGGTTTTTTTTTTTTTTTTGCGTAACTGGGGATTGAACCCAGGGGCGTTCTACCTCTGAGCTACACCCCCAGCCCTATTTTTTTTTATGCTTTATTTTGAAACAGGGTCTCACTAAGTTGTGGAGGGCCTCACTAAGTAACTGAGGCTGGCCGCGAACCCAGGTCCTCCAGTCTCAGCCTCCCAAGTACTGGGATTACAAGCGTGCACCACCACGCCCGACTTATTTCTGTGGTTTTAACTATTGCTGAGTATTTCAGACTGAGCTGAGATCATGACAGAGAGCTTACTGCTGCAACATGGCAATGGGAAAGTACTGCCAGGAAAAATCTTTTGCATAGACTTCTTTGCTGAAGTATCAACGAAACTGATACATATACGCCAGTATATAAATAAGAATGCATGACATTTGTAAAACATGTGCACGGTTTTCCTATTCATCATTTCTTGTCTAACAATCTAAGACAAGGACAATAGCTGTACAAGTTAAAACTATGTTATTTTTCAATTTTACTTATTTATTTTTCCATCTGAACTTTTCGTGATAATGGTGACTAGCTTTAAAAATAAAAATGTTACATAAGCTTTTTGGTCCCAATTGCAAGACTGATGACATTTAGCTTAGATTCCTTATAAAACCTTTATCTTCCTAATAGGACAGCCTGAAAGGTGTTTAAATATGATACAGCCTAGAGTTTACCCCTCAAATCGGCATGGAAGTTGTTTTATATGGTTTCATTGTCTTTAGAAGGCAAGGAGTTTAATTTTTTTCATTGGTTATAAAATAGTAATTTCCTTTTACAGACAATGGCTGAAATAACTATGCCCAGCGAAGAATATACTGCTGAAGAATAACTTACTAATGTAAGTTCATGGAAAAAAAAAAGAATTATAAGTCCTTGGGAGACAGAAAATGTTTGTTCTCTTTTCTGTTTCCACGAAATGACAAGAGTATCACTGAGCTGACAAGTACTCCCAGTGCCGACTGCAGCCGAGGATTTCACTAGTTCAGATGCAGGTGCAGATTAATGTGTCTTTAGATTTATACTCAAGATGAAATTTTAATACTGCAATACTCTTGATATATAATAAAACATAAATAATATTCAGCTGTTCTGTTCCATTCCAAAATTATCCTACCTATTCTCATCATGTATCATTCCTTTCTAACTACAGAAATCTATAACTTAACCTGACAAGTTCGCTTTTCATTTTCTTTGAGGCTGCAATTGTAGCAAGATTAGTAAATTAGTTTCTTGCCTCAGTTCAGTGACCATCTATAACATCTATTATCTTTATTTGACATCCTTTTGCTTCCCTCCCTGATTTCAATAAAAAGATTCTTTAGAAACAATAAAAAACAAATAAGAGTATTATATTCACATTCATTGATTACCTATTAAAGACACCAAGTCATTTGTATTTCTACTAGAACTTCATTCTGTTGGCCTTGTTTGACCTCTAGGTTTCATGTTGAAATGGAAAAAAAAAACTTGTAGCAGTCTTTCCAAAGAGGGGCCCTTGAAGTATTAGAGTCCTGCAGGATAGAATAGGTCTTTGGCCAAAATAAAGGGAGAAAGCAGAATTTAAAGAGCAAGTACATTTGGGAAATATTCAGTTAAGACAGGGTCTTTACTCTTTACTACAGAATTCTCAGGGCTTTTATATGGTAATGTGCTTTGTAACTTTGTAACAGGAACTCTTAACTTTTCCAGAATATTGGAGACCATGAAATCATTCAGAAATATGTTTTTTAAAAAATGAAAACAGGTCTTACCAGATTAATCTCCAAGTTCCCTTTTTGTCAAGCTAGTGGGATCAATATTAAACACATCAATAAAACTAAGCAAATTACATAATAACTACATAGAATATTGTACAGCCATCAAACAATTTTTTAAAGAATTTTAATGGCATGGGAACATGCTAATAATATTGAGTAAATCTAACATGTAATTATAGAGAATTTGGCAATACGTATGTAGAAAGTTACGGAAGGAATACACACAATGGAAAAGATAGCTAGGATTTTTTGAAAGTTGAGAAGTTATGACTAAGTTTTTTCCCTTCCTTGTATTTTCCTAAAAATTGTTTTTAACAATTAATGTGTATTAATTTTATAGTATGAAGAAAGTTAAAACTTCTTCATTTTTTCTACCACAATCAGCCTGTCATTATTTCTCATCTGAACTACTTATTTGACTTTATTTTCTCCTTTCCGCCAATCAGTCCTTTTAATAAGGGGTGAGAGAACTATATCCCAAAACCTTACTGGGATGCTGCCTGCTTTGTAAATAAAGTTTTATTGGAACACAGACATATTCACTTGTTAGGTATTATTTATGGTTGCCTTTGCTCTATGGTGACAGAGTTGAGTAGATTAGATGTGACAGAGATCCAATAACCCACAAAAGCTAACATATTTACTATGTCATAGGTCTGGGCGTAGGGAAGCAAATGATACCCCCACGGTGCAAAATTGAAGGAGGTACTCACTCTCAGGGAAATTATGAGTTCAACAGAACCGTGCAGTAGACCCTGTGTCTGTTTGAGACTCTTAAGGAGCAGATCCAAAGAAAATTTATTAGGGGAGCTACCTACAAAGAATCAAGGGGAGAAAGTATGTGTGGGGGTACCATGGTGGGGCATGAAACCAATGTACAGATTCAGCCCTGTGGAAGGAGAGAGTGACAAAATATTGGGTAGGAGGAGCCTTATGAGGTACAGTGTTCTGGAAGAGTCTCAGCCAGGCCAATGGGCAGCCCAAGAGGTGTCCTATAGTGAACAGGAACGGCCTGGGTATAACACCTCTGCATTGGCAACGATGCCATGGCGCCTCCACAGATGTCACAGCCAGAGGCTCTCAGCTGTATACTGCAGACAGGAAGTTTTTATGAAGAGACCTCTGAGCAGTACACCTCCATGTGCACCCCAATACCTATTAATACTTGCCTACGTCATTTGGTTGTGTGGTAGACATTGTGGTTATTTTCCCCAAACCTATCTGTAATGAGCTGAATATTTGTAGCCCTCTGCCAAATTCACACATTGAAATCCTAACCTCCAAAGGGATGTTCTAAGGAAGTGGGGGTTTCTTATGAGAGGTAATTAGGTCACAAGGGTCGTCAATGGGATTGGTGTTCTTATTAAAGAGACCCCAGTAAGCTCTCTTGCCCTCTTTCTGCCATGTAAAGATACAAGAAGGGCCAGGCGTGGTGGCGCACGCTTGTAATCCCAGTACTTTGGGAGGCAGAGACTGGAGGATCCGGGTTCGCGGCCAGCCTCGGCTCTCTCGCTCTCTCTCTCCCTGTCTCTCTGTCTCTCTCCTTAGTGAAGCCCTCCACAACTTCGTGAGACCCAGTTTCAAAATAAAGTGTAAAAAATAGGGCTGGGGGCATAGCGCGGAGGTAGAACGCCCCTGCGTTCAATCCCCGGTACTGCAAAAAAAAAAAAAAAAAAAAAAAAAGATACAAGAAGAACGCAATCTGCAACATGGAAGCAGATGTTTCCAGAACCCAACTTGCTGGCAACCTGATCTTTGACTTACAGCCTCCAGAACTTGAGAAATAAACTTCTGTTGTTTATGTCACCTGGTCCATGGTACTTTGCTATAACAGACCAATCTAAGACAATATCATGTCTTCCCCTTTTGGTTTTGGGGAAATTAACCCCATTTTGGACTGAGGCAATCAGGATTAGGTCAACCCCAGTGCCATGGTGATTGTTGTTTGATTTTATAGGTTCACATCTGGAAAGTAATTTGCCTCGGGATGAATTGTACTTCAAGTCTCACCCAAGTAGATGATTCAGATGAGATTTAGATGAAGCTTGCGCTTTAGACTTTTGAGTTCTTGCTGGAGTGACTTGAAATTTTGAGGGATACTGGGATAGAACTTTGCATGTGAGAAGCACATTTCAGGGCAGAAACAGAATGTTATAGGTTGAATATTTGTGTCCCCCTCAGATTTATATGTTGAAGTCTTAACTCCAAGGTGGTTGTATTAGGAGGTGAGGCCTTGGGAAGTGGTTAGAATGTAAGGGTGGAGTCTTCATGAGTGGAATTAATATGCTTATGAGTGAGGTCCTGGAGGCTCCCTGTCCCCTTCACCATGTGAGGATTCAGCAAGAAGGTGCTGTCTGTAAGCCTGGACAGAGCTCCCACAAGCCATTGAATCTGCCAGCACCTACATCTGGAACTCCCCAGCCTCCAGAACTATGAAAATCTAATTTCTATTTATAATCCACCCAATTAATGGTATTTTGTTATAGCAGCCCAAACCTACTAAGACACACTTAACAAAAGTAGGCCTCCACCTAGTATGGAGGTACCAGGGGCTGGGAAATGGCTTCTGGAAGGGCAACAGAGTCTGCCGCCTCGTTGTCTTATAAAGCCAGCATGAGAATGAAGCTGGAAAAGAGAGAAAGAGCTGTAAAAAATAGAGAGATGGAGCCAGAACCCCCATCAAGCCACACCTGAAGCTCATTTGAAGGTCAGGAATCTTCTGTTATGTGAACGAATGTAACCTCTTTTGTGATGAAGCTAGTTTTCTATTTCCTTCAACTGAAGAGCCCTCAGCAAAGGGAAGAAAAGTTTCACTGTCTTTACACTTTTTAAGACAGAGTAGCAAGGTTGAAAAATCAACCAAGGAGGGTCAGTTCTATCAGTTATGATGTACTTGGCTGCAAGTTAAGAAACAAACCCCCCCAAAAAAAACTCAACGTTAATTCAAAGTGATTTAAACAACAACCAAATACATCCTATCTTATAACTGTAAATCCAAAAGAAACACTCTGAGACTTCAGCAGCTGAAGAATATCATCAAAAATTTAGGTTCTGAGCCAGGTGTGGTGATGCACACCTGTAATCCCAGTACTTGGGAGACTGATTCAGGAGGATTGCAGATTTGAGGCCAGCCTCAGCAACTTAGTGAGGCCTTCTGCAACTTAGTGAGACCCTGTTTCAATATAAAAAACGAAATAGGGTGGGGGTGTAGCTCAGAGTCAGAATGCCCCTGGGTTCAATCCCCAGTACCACCAAAAAACAAAAACAAAAACTGGGTTCTTCTTTTCTTCCTACTCTACCATCAGCTTCAGCCTACAGCAAAGATGGCTGCCACTAGCCATGGGAGTGATGGTTGACAAAAGAGAGAAAGAGCACAGATTCCAGGTCTTCTCTTCTGTGTGATAGGGTCAAACTGGACCAACACTACATGGTGTAAGTGGCAGTGTGAAGGAACAGCAGGGATGAGATTTGGGTACACCTGGTATGTGTACATGTGTGTATGTATCCAACTCTATAGCTAGCCTCTTGCTTCTTCAAGTTTAGAATAAACCCAGTCTCAAGAACTGCTTTCATCACAGCAATTACAGAGACTAATAATTGCAAAGTGTTTACCATATGCCAAGCACTCTCTCAGTGTCTTACATGCATTATCTCATTAAATCCCCACAACTTCCACAGTCCTTTCATGCTAATTTTGCCATCTCGGTTTTACAGGGAAAGCACTATTTTATCACCACTGCCTTATGAAGGGAGCAACTGAGGACACAGAGATGTTAAGAAATTTGGAGAAGGTCACACAGCTAGTGAGTGGCAGAGTGAGTATTTGATTTCAGGAAGTTTTAAGTGCAAGTCTTAGTAACAAACAGTTCTGGTTTGGATCCCTGGCTCTGCGGTCCCCATCTGTGTCATTTTGGGCAAGTCGCTTCACCTCTTTGAGCTTCATATTTTATGTAATATCATATGATAGGTTTTGATCTACATCATAGATATACTTATCACTGTTCAGGGGTTCCCCAAGACCACTCTCAGATTCACTAAAAGGACTCATAAAATTTAGAAAAGATGTTTTACTCATGGTTGTAGCGTATTGCAGCAAATGGGTATGCATTAAAATCAGCAATGGGAAAAGGAGCAGAGGGCAGAATTCAGGGAAGACTAAGCCCAGGCTTCCGCTTAGCCTGTGGAGTTTACAGGTTAATTTTCCCAGCAACGGTGTGTGACAAGAGGCAGAATATTGCCAACCAAGGGCGTTCACCTGAGTCTCGATGTCCAGGCCTTCAACAGGCGATCAGTCACAAAGTAATAGGGTACCCACAGGGCTGGCTGTACTTCCCACTCCCCAGTCCCTCTCAAGGTCAAACTGATGCCACCTGCCCAGGGGCCCAGGTGTTCAAAGCCACTCTGCTCAGACAGGACATTCCAAGGTCTTAGACGTTATCTTCTGAGAGCCACTCAAGGGCCAGTTCTTTCTTTGGAATATGAAGAGGTGAAGGGTGTAACTGTCAGCATTCTTGCAGCCATAATCTAAATATCTGACCACATAACTTAGAGGAAAAAGATTTATTTTCTTACGGTTTCGGCCTCAGTCTATGTGAGGCGGGGGACTGTGGATCTCAGGGCATGGCGGTGGGAGGCAGAAGGAGAGCATATGGGCTGTGCTCTTTATAGCACAGAGGCCAGAAGCAAGATAGAGAGATCAGGGTGAGGAGGATCCATATATAATCCCCAAGGCTGCACCCCCAGGAACCTCTAGCCACACCCTACCCGCCCACTGAGTACCACCCAGGTAAATCCATTACAATGGTTCATCCACTTCTAGGATTAACAACCCTCATGACTCAATTATATCAGCTCCAAACATTAAGTGAGCTCTTTAGGGGACGTTTTATATCTAACTATAACACAGGGTTTCAATGACTCGAACCTTTTGAAAAACTGTTTGTTTGTTTGTTTGTTTGTTTGTTTGTTTTGGTGCTGGGGATTGAACCCAGGGTCTCATACATGCTAGGCAAGCTCTCTACCACGAGCTGTACCCCTGCCTTCATGCTGCCTAACTCTTCACTGTACAATCAGATTAGATGAAATCGGATCATCCTCTTGGTTGGCACTGAGTAAGCACTCCCTCACCTCCACCCTCAGAGCCAGGAAACTGCATTTAGCAATTCAGGACTTGAGAGAACCCATCCAACTTCAACACATCTATCACCTTCATCCAGAGCTTAATACTCACTGTCTCTAGTCCCACAATAAATAGCAACAAATTCCTCATCTATATTTGGGGATCTCAGAGCCAAGCACTTTTAAAAGGAAAATTTCTTCAAAAGTCATGGACTTTATTATAGTAAGAACTGACAAGGTTTTTGGTTATACGCTATGATAACTATGTCAGGCTGTTTCCTCTAAAAATCAGATCATTATTTTTTTAATTCAAAAATATGTAGTTCAGACAGATCAAGGTGCTTGTGCTTATGTTTGGACTTCTGATAATCCCAAAGCATTTTGAACTGCACAATCATCTCCGAAATAATTCTGACTTTGCCTTTCTAATATATTTATATTAATTTATAAAGTATGTGCATGTATGCTGCTATACTAGTATAATGCCTACATAATAAATTATATACTCTCAATATAAATCTGAAGAGGATGAAATTTTAAAGTAAATGTAAATAAAAGTCCTAAGACTATCTTAATTTAGTGGATCATCTTGAGAACCCCTTGGGGGTACATGCCTCCAGGGTGGATGTAATTATTCTCCACATTGGAGCCACACCCCAATTCCTAATGTCGTGTCATCCTGGTTGACCTGGAGTTCATTTCACCTCCCCGGAGGTCCTCACCATCATAACATTATTGTATTGTCACTGTATGATTTGATAAAGTAGTAGGAAAAGAATCAGTACGTATGAAATAACTCAAGGCAATGGAATGCTAAGCCATGTGGTAAGGAGACTAGGAATTCAAAGCAATCTCCAGAGGTTGGATTTATTGGACTGGGGCAATCAGGAAGGGTCCATAAAAAAGGGAGGGACATGGCTGGCCTTTAAGACAGACAGAATTGGGTTGGAAGGTAAAAGTATAAGGTGAGCAAAGTCCTGAGGGAGGATTAAGTGTAGCTCAAACTGGGGAGAGTATGAGACCAACCCACCTGAGCGCCCAACCCCCAGGCCGACTGCGGAGCTCCTGACCGCCTTTCCCAGCAGGCCACTGAAGTAATTCATTCCGGTTCCTCTCCTAGCGCTCAGGAGCCCCAGAGGTGGAATGCTGTCCTCTCAGGCCTCATCTGTCAAGGTCACTAGGCATGTCCATAGTTCTTGGAGGACAAGAACGCCTTTCCCTGGGTTTTTAGCCTCTGGCTGGCCTTCAGACCCTTCCCCATGTGCTCATCAATCTTAGGATTTCTCTAAGCCAGACCAGTTGGTAAATGATGGCCGGGAGTTTTAGTCAGGATTAGGACCTCTTTGCTATGGTAAGCAATTCACGTTTTCAAGCTAGAAGCTCTGCCATAAACTATACTGTGTGCAGTTTTCGTTTAAGAAACGTGTCGTGGGCTAAGATTGGACTAAGACTGCACTGGTACATCGACTGCCTCGGTAAAGCTCACTCGGGACTCATGCCTGGAGAAAGTTCCCTCTGATGAGAGGAGGTCTGAGGGAAGATCAAGGAGGCAGCAAGGACGGCGGGTGGCGTGGCAGGAAGCGTGCATGCGCTAATGGAGTTCACATTAATCAGCGTGTGTGTGGTAACAGGAAAAATGGAGGGAACAGATGTTGAGGCGAGGCGGATGGATGGCCCGTCTTCCTTCCAGGGCTCAAGCCAAGCTCCTGGGAGAAACGGTTTCACCACCTCAAGGTCTTAACGGAACATTAGTCAGGGCTGTGGAGACTTTGCCAAGGAGATGTCACTCTAGATCAGGTTTCTAAACAGCAGTGAAGAGCGGGCCTCGCTCCTGGGCACAGTGTCAGACGGGCCACTTCCAGGTCCACGTGCTCCTGCAGCGCTGCAGAGAGACAGCACACAGGCAGCTCCTGGTTGTTTCCTATCACACATGCCGCGTGTGGTCCTTAGGTCTAAACAGCCACCCACCTCCAGGCTGAATCCACCTCGCGAAAGGCCTCTGGCCACAGGCATTATTCCTCACAGCATTGTGATCTGTTAGGGCATGGAGCCTCTACAGAGATGGGTTTCCATGAATCATTTGTTCATTCATTCATTCACTATGAAGATAATATGGAGTTCTCACACTGTGCTTTGTGCAAGCACTAGCTGATGCACAGGAGATAGATAAGCGAACAAAACACATAGGTGTGCCCACCCTCATGAAACTTACATTCTAGTGGGAGCTCAGGGGTGGAGGGGCTCCCACTAGAGTTGTTTATATAAATAAACAATAGATACAACAAATAAATTATATATACTTTGCTGAAAGGATATGAGCTCTGGATGGCAAGAAAAAGCAAAGCAGGACAAAGGGGCTAGGGCAGTGCCAGGAGAGGAAGTGAATGGTAATTTTACATACAAAGTAAGGATGAGCTTCTTCTTTAAGGGGAATTGAGCTCATCCACGTCTTGGGGAAGAGTGTTCAAGGCAGCGGGAACAACCAGTGCAAAAGCACAGCATCAGGGTGTGTGAGCAGAGTGAGCGGGGATAAAGCAATAGGGCGTGAGGTTAAAGTGGGATGGGGGCACCAGGTCCTCAGCTTTGGCTCTGAGTAAAATGGGAGGCATAGCAGGATTGGGGGCAGAGAAGAGACATGATCTGGTATATTTTAAAAGAATTCCTCTGCTACTGAGAATAAACTATAAGGGGCAATCATAGATACAGGGAGATGACTTAAGAGACTATTGCAGTAATCTAAGCAAGAGATAATAGTGGCTTGGACAGAAGGTAGGAGGAAGCAGTTGAATTATTCTAGATATATTATTTTGAGACTTCCCTCCTCTTTACTTATAGTTGTGTTTCCCAAAGTACAAGCTACTGTGTTGCCTTCACTGTCGTGATAGTTACCCACTCTATCTTGAATTTCCCAAGCGTACTTTCTCATGTAACATTCATTAAGATCAACCTTGAAAAATGCTTTTTTAATGTCTCAGCCTTAAGGCAAAAATGAGTAACTGGCCATCCACCGGCTATATCTGGTACAAAGCAAGTGTGTGTGTGCGCGCACACACGAGCCTGTGTGTGAATTGAGTTGGCATTCTAAGAAGAGATTCACATCTGAATTCCTAGCTTCATTAAAAAAATTGGAATATCTAGCTGGGCATGGTGACTCAATCCTGTAATCCCAGTACTTGGGAGACCAAGATGGGAGGACCGCAGGTTTGAGGCCAGTGTGTGGTAACTTAGCGAAAACCTGTCTCAAAATAAAAAATCAAAAGGGCTGGGAATGTAGCTCAGTAGTAGAATGCCCCTGGATTCAATCCCCAATAACTAACACACACACACACACACACACACACACACACACACACACTGGAATATCTGGCTATGCGTTTTCTCGTGGCCACCTTTAGCTGGATCTGAGAAGCCATTCCATCAAATTCCCCACAGTCCCTACTTGGCCCTTTTCACATACTGATATTAATTCCCGTAACAATAAAGGTGTTAGGGTTTGTGACACTGTCCTAGAGGCCAGAGACGTTCAGAGGAGGAGGTGCAGGGAGGAAGAGTGATGTTGATCGATATCACAAGCACTGCGGGGCCACTAGGCTCCAAGCATCCTTGGGACATTCAAGCAAAGACGAGTAAAGCTCCTTCCTCTGTCTATACATTCTCTTTAGATCTTCCTGGCAGCCCCCTGTCTCTCCCACACCCTCCCTCGGTCCCTCTGCCCTCTCTCATGTGGTTTGTATGGTGAGAGATGCCAGGTTTTTTCCAACTTGTGAGCAAATGAGCTTCTTTCTAATTGTCCCTGGCAGAGAGGGCCCAGCGGATGCAAGGCGGGTTCATTCATCAGGACATGTAGAGGCGGCAGAGGCCACAGGCTGCAGCCTTTAGGAAAAGATTCTCTCTCTTGCTCTCATGTCTACTATTTTCTGCCATTTTATGCCTTCTGGTGGTTAGGACCTGCAGGGTCAACCTATTAAGAGGTTCTAGGTGTTAGACTTAAGCCATAGTTCTTGGGTCTGAAGAACAAAAGTCCCTCGTGATCCAACACAGCTCTCCAGGGTCAGAGGCTTCATGGAGGCTTCTGGAGCCAAATTTCTCTCAAGAAACACATGAATTTGCTTAGAATTTCCCTTGTGACACTGGAGTGCCCATAAACAGAGAGGTAGTGACTGGGGATTCCAGCCATCCCTCTCTACACAGGAGGCCCATGGCCCTCGATCAAGAGGGCGTAGTCAATGAGAAATATTTCAAGAGCCTTTATTTCTGCATTCATTAAGGAAAGACAAGGGAAGACCCACTATGCCTGCTCTCCTATCACTATGGGTCCTGAGGATCGAGCAACAAGGTCTACCTTCCACACTCATACAGGACAACCTCAAGCATACTCTCTCTTTTATGACCCTTGACAAAATCATCCGCTCCCTTCATGAGGCTTGAAATTCCAAGACTTTCATTCCACAACTAGAAACAAGACTGAAAATGCAAACTATAGAAGTGTAAACCCCCTGGCAGTGCTGGTCCTTTTAAGGACCTCCAGATAGAAGGGAGAAGGGAGAGATGATAGAGTCCAGGTATGTATACTGAACACCTTTCCTCACATGTTGGGGATCAAGAAATATCCTGGTCCAGGCTGGACTCAGAGGAGGAAATAGTCACAAAATTTTGTAACAAATCCTCTTCTTTTCCTAATTTCCCTCCCCCATAACCATGGCAACCCATATTTGATAAAAACAAGAGGTGAAGCTAGGTATAGTGGTGCATGCCTGTAATCCCAGTATTTGGGAGGGTGGACAGGAAGATTGTGGGTTCAGGGCCATGGTAATAGTGTGACCCTGTTTTAAAATAAAACATAAAAAAGGGCTGGGGCTGTAGCTCAGTGGTAGAGTGCTCCTGGATTCAATCCCCAATAACACATACACACCACGCACACACACACACACACACACACACACACACACACACACACACACAGACAAGAGATGTGATTTGTGAATCTTAGCTCCTTGACCTTCAGACTTCTTTCAAAATTCAAACCTTCTCAAAATTCCCTAAGTTCAAAGTCTCCTCTGTGACTCAAGGTGAACTCTTGGCTGTGAGCCCGTGTAAAAGAAAATAAAAATAAAAATAAAAAGCAAGTTATATGCGTTCAGTATACAATGGCACAGAGTAAACATTTGCATTCCAAAAGGGAGGAACAAGACCACAGAAAGAAAGAATGGGACCAAAAGTGTATCAAAATCCAGCAGGGCAGGCATCTAATCCTGCAGCTCCATTTCTGGCATTTGGGGCACATGGCAGTGAGCTGTAATCTCCAGGGCACCTTGGCAGCCCCACCCCTGTGGCCTGGTTGATTGCAATGGGTGGTGTACTGGTTCTTCCGGCCTGGCTCCATGGCTCGCAGCTTGCAGCCTTTCCTCATGGTCATTTCACATTTCTGGCATTTTTTAATCTCCAGGGTTTTTCTTGCAAAGTTGGCTTCACTCTCACAGCTTCACAAATTGCCCCATTTGGACCTGCTTGCAGGGATTCCAACCCTGCCACATGTTGCCTGGATTCTCAGGCCTTCCCTTGAAATCTGGGGGGAAGCCTCCATGACCCCTATTCTCCAGCAAAGCCAGCATTACGTGAGCACCCAAATCGACCACCAGCAGAAAAGGTAGTCACACCCTTTTCAATCATGCTCCTGGGCCTGTTTTAATCCTGGCAGCCACCAAGCTCTTTTGATCCATGGCCATCACCACAGGGCCCTTGTTTCCCTGGTTCTGCACTTGGACTTGAACTGCCCCAACCGCATTCCTTTCTTTGTTCCTATGCAAAGCATTTGACCTCCCTTCAGCCACCTTACTTTCTTTCAGGACACCATCTCTCTCAGTCCCAGCTTTACACATGTCTTTCCGGCCAAACTGAAAAATCTATAAAGTCTCTCTGCTTTTAGTGTACAATTGGCTGAATGCAGATATTAACATCCATATTGCAGCTTAGATATTTTGCTGTTTTGAGATTTCCTCTGCCATTTTAATCACTCCATCATCTTTAAATTTGGCCTCACACAAAGTTTCAAGACACGGGCAAAATGCTGATAAGTTCTTTGCCAGAATGTAATATGTGTGGCCTCTACTCCATTTTCTTTCTTTTTTTTTTTTGTTTTTTTGTTTTTTTGTTTGCAGTACCGGGGATTGAACCCAGGGGCATTCTACCTCGAAGCTACACCCCCAGCCCTATTTTTTATTCTTTATTTTGAAACAGGGTCTCACTAAGTTGCGGAGGGCCTCACTACGTAGCTGAGGCTGGCCACGAACCCCAATCCTCCTGTCTCAGCCTCCCAAGTACTGCGATTACAAGCATGTGCCACCACGCCCGGCTTCTCCATTTTCTTATGGAGTCCTCTTTACCCTCCAAAGTCTCCTGAGCACAGTCGCTACATTCTGGCCCTACCAACTTCCTCTCATAAACCAGTTCCAAAGACTCACAAAACACATGATCAGACTTAGATATAGCAGCACCCCACTTCTCTGGCACCAATTTCTGTCTGAAATGGGCATGAGCTCTTCAGGGGCCAGGGGTGGAACTCACTTATTGGTGTTCAGAGTTGATATGGTTAAGTCATAAGGGTTGTAATCTCATCTCTCTGGGTTACTCACCTAGATAAATGGTTTTATCTGGGTGGTAACCAGGCCAATGGGGTGTGACTGGAGAAGGCGGGTCTCTGGGGGTGTGGCCTTAGGGATTGTGCTTGTGTCTTTGAATCCCCTTGCTTGTTGGCTCTCTTGTTTCCAGCCTCCGTGATGTAAGGGGCAGTGCTCTTTCTCTCTCCACTTCCCACCACCAGGCCCCAAGATCCGCAATCCCTGGCTTCACATGGACTGGACCCAATATCTTCTAGGAAACAGTGAGCAAATAAATCCTCTTTCCTCTAAGTTGTATGGTCATTTTGGGATTATAGCAGTGAGAATGCTGATCAAGACAATGCTCTAATTCTCACTCAGGTAGAAATGACTGACTCCAAATGACTCCTGAGAACAGTTTTAAATAGAGGAAGAGGAAACACCAAATTTAAGAGCATAGTTGAGCACCATAGCAAGAAGAAAATCAACTAACTAGAAAAGTTAGTAGACAATAAGTACAGAAAACGCTGAAGTACAAACTATAAACCATTTGCTTTAGGATACATGAATCAAACCTGAGTCTAGAGTGCATTAAGGATGTGGAGACATTAGAGATGGTTTTTGCCCTCACAAAGTACCTCACACAGCAAGTGAGAGAGTTTTAAATTCTAATGCATGTCCTGGTTCTGGACGAAATGAGCTCAACTGGGTCTCAGCATTAAGTCATCCCTGGTATGAGGCGAGTTCATTCAATGTGGTTCTCGATTGTCCTTTAACAAGCTCTAATTTGATCCAGGTGCTCAGGCATGGTCTCACTGTTCCTGACTTAGTCTGAGCTGCGGCTCAGTTGCATGTCCATTTTTCTAAGACTAAAGAAGTTATTGTCAACAGTAATTAGCGGCTATGCAGAGGCCTGGCTCTGAATGGGTCTAGTGCTACCTCCTTGTTCCTGCACAAGAAAGGAACCCCCCTTCTGACTCTTTGGAAAGCTGAGGAGGGTTTGGGACCTCAAGATGCAAATGACAAAATTCACTCTGTCCCATGTAAATATTTTGAGGCCCTAAATTCGAAGTGACCTAGTCACTGACATGAGGCCTTACATCCCAAGAGGGAGGGGTAGTCTACTCCGAGAGGGGCAAGCCTGGTGCACATCCTGCTGTGCTCGAGGACAGTGACATCCCAGAGACTCAAGAAAACAAGATCAGTCATCCCGGAAATCAAGAAGGGCTTGGGAGGAGGATGAGAAGGGGTAAGATGGCAAACATATGGAAGAGTTTTCTTTCAGCAACGGAAGAAGGAAACCTAACACACAGGCCATTATTTCAATTTTCTTCAGTTTTCAGCCTTAAGAGATGCCCAGGAAATACTTTATGCTAATTCTCTTTTCTTAAAAAGCTGAAAACGCTTTCAAAACTAGACAGACGTTAATGTGGCTTAGGACTGTGTTTTTTCCCCCTTCCCTTTAAAATAAATTACATTTTTAAATGCAAGATTTAACTAGTTCAAAGCCATTACATGAGTAGACAATTTGACTAAAATGATCAGAACATGTTAGCTGAGTAGAAATTCTCAAGAAGTTAAATACTCCATGAAAGCATTTTAGAGAACACTGGGTTCATTCACTTGTGAACATTCTGGAAACATAGAGGATACCTTCTATTAAGAAAAGTACTCTGGGCTTTTATTAATTTCCACAATGCTTCTTGGCCTACTTTTAACTTTTTTTTTCAGTAGCTTTCTCTGTGGAGATGCAATTTAGCTGAGAAAAATAAACACCAGAATTTAAAGCAATGCTTTTATTTTCCTAAGCCTTACATGGTTTCTGACTGGTATTTCAATAAACATAACTTAAAATTTTCATAGGTATAAGCATGCTTATTTAATACTTTTTAATCAAAGATTTTCATACTTTTCAAAGATTGCATTAATTAATATTCATAGCCATCAATGTGAAAATTATACTATTCCTATTATGAAGTAATTTTAATTTAAATCATTCACTTAAAATACATAGGTATGTAGGTATTTCCTTTGACCTCAAGGAAAGCCAAATAAAATAACAGTGCAAAAAAAAAACCCAAAAAACAATCTCACGCAAACAGCCCCTGTCATTTCTTCATGCACAAGTGAAAGTGAGTTTGTTAGCTACGTAGTGAGGCTGTCTGCAACTTTGTGAGACCCGGTTTTGAAATCAAGTATAAAGAATAGGGCCGGGGGGTGTAGCTCGGAGGTGGTATGCCCCTGGGTTCAATCCCTGGTACCGCAAAGAAAAAAAAAAAGAAAGTGAGTTTGTTGATGTGTGTGCATGTGAATACCTGGAAAGGGCAAGGTACATTTTAATTCTCTAAAAATGTTGGTTTATAAACAAAGCCCAATTAAAGGTGAAAATTTGGGTAATTTTATCAATATCTCTACTTTAAGTTTAGTAATAGTAGCTTTGGGGGGGGTACTGGGCATTGAACCCAGGGACATTCTACCTCCAAGCTATACTCCCCTCCCCCCAGCTCTTCTTATTTTTCATTTTAAAACAGGGTCTCACTAAGTTGCCCAGGCTGGCCTCGAACTTGTGATCCTCCTGTCTCAGCCTCCCAAGTACTAGGACTATAGGCATACACCACCATTCCAGGCTTAGTACCTCCTTTTAATACAGTGCTGTTGGCTAAAGAATTCTCCAAACATAGCCTCCTCCTTAAAATTCATGTTGTTAGTATCAGGTAACCCATTATTTACACATCTATTGGGATCACAAAGACATTATATGATTTGTGATAATCAAGAAACAAATATATCATTATCACAAGTGGTAAGGAGAATTGGAGTGCTCACAGCCTCTTGGCTCTGAAGTCTGCTGTACTTTCCCAAATCCTGTGGTGTCAGAGTAAATCCCTCCAGAGGCTCAGTAAAGAAGCACATCAATCTTCATAACAAGCCTCATTGGGGGGCACAAGAGCTGGGGCTGAGGGACCCCCACCAAACACCACTGAGCACTGGTCTGGAAAGACCCTCAGGAGAGCTGAGAAATCACTCACCAACTGGTGCCCAGGGGCAAACCAAGGCCATCTGCATTTTTTAAAAAAAGATAAATAAGGGGCTAGCATTTTAAAAATCCATAGATTTTACTTAAAAATCAGAAGTCCTGTCTCCTCTTGTATAACTGGACACCCCAATAACTCGTGCACGCATGCCTTCCTTCCTGGAAACACTAGGCTGGAGCTGAAGAGCCTGGTCCCCTTAGCAGAGAGTGGAGCAAGATCTTCATCCAGAGGGTTTCTCACACCTTGCTGTCTCACTCACTGGTGTTACCTTCTCTCTCTCGTGTGTGTGTGTGTGTGTGTGTGTGTGTGTGTGTGTGTGTGTGTGTTACTGGAGATTGAACCCAGGGGCATTCTACCTCTGAGCTATACCCCCAACCCTATTTTATTCTTTTGCTTTGAAACAGGGTCTCACTAGGTTGCTGAGGTTGGTCTTGTACCTGCAATCCCCCTGTCTCAGCCTCCCAAGTACTAGGTTTCGGACATGTGCCGCCACCCCTGGCTTGGTGTTACCTTCTTGACACCTGTAGGTACTTGAGTTTGGCCCAAGCCTTAGAGCATGCGTGGCTCAAACCATTAATTTGGGCATGAATAGATGAAATAGCTTAACCAGTGAAGGCTTAATGAAACCCAACGTCCTTCAGCTGGCAAAACTTCCCGTTCTGGTTTCTTCCCCACCTAGAAGCCTTCCCTGCTCCGCTGAAGATGAGTGCGGTGTCCTTACTCCCACAGGGCTTTATATGCTTCTTTATCAGTGTGCTTACCATGTTGCAACACAATAATCTCGTGTGTGTGTGTGTGTGTGTGTGTGTGTGTATGTGTGTGTGTGTTACTGGGTATTGATCCCAGGGGCATTCTGTCATGGAGCTACACCCGCAGCCCTTTTTATTTTTTATTTTGAAACAGGGTCTTTCTAAGTTGCTGAGGCTGGCCTTGAACATGGGATCCTCCTGTCTCAGTCTCCCAAGTACTGGGATTACAGGCGTTCACCACCACACCAGCTGCAATACAATACTCTCTTAATGTGTTTGCTGCCCAAAAGTTGGTATATAGCTCCTATTCTGTGTCAGGTCCTGCAAGGATACTAGGATAAGTGTATGTCCCAAAGACAGGAAGAAATTAGAGATGAAATACAAAAAGAACTGATTCAAGTTCAATTAAGGAGATCAGGAAGGAGATCAGGATTCAAGTTCAATTAAGGAGCAATTGACCTCTGAAATACTTTGTGAAAGTTTTCAGAAGAAAGATGAGGCATAGGATGCATTCCAAGTGGAGGGGGGACATATACTAGAAGCACATTTAAGATCAATTGGTTTATAGGATGTGTCTGAAGCACAGAAGAGGACCATCAATTTGAGGAAGTGGGCCCTTGGTTGAATAAATAATGAAAGTCCTTCGAAGGTCTCTGAGCTGCAGAATGGCATGATCAGACTGGGCTATCAAGAGGGGTCAAGAAGGAGAGAGAAGATGTAAAAAGGAGCAAGCATTTGTTGAGTTTGCCAAGCCTGTGGTATGGTTTTTATCTATGATTTTATTTTATCCTCACAGCTTTGTGAAGAGATTGCCAGGATTCCCATTTTAATTACAGTGGGGAAAGCTCAGACACAGCTGGTTAAGAAAATCACCAAGCTCTCAGCCGGGCGTGGTGGCGCACGCTTGTAATCCCAGTACTTTGGGAGGCAGAGACCGGAGGATCCAGGTTCGCGGTCGGCCTCAGCTCTCTCTCTGTCTCTCTCTCCCTCTCTCTACTTAGTGAGGCCCTCCGCAACTTCGTGAGACCCGGTTTCAAAATAAAGTATAAAAAATAGGG
>PVJS01024347.1:0-28777 GCA_004027185.1 Glis glis
TATGTTCCTTCTACTCCAATTCTCTGCAGTGTTCTTTTTTTTTTTTTTGCCGTACCGGGGATTGAACCCAGAGGCGTTCTACCTCCATGCTACACCCCCCAGCCCTATTTTTTTATGCTTTATTTTGAAACTGGGTCTCACAAAGTTGCAGAGGGCCTCATTAGGTAGAGAAAGAGAGAGAGAGAGAGAGAGAGAGAAAGAGAGAGCTGAGGCTGGCCGCGAACCCGGATCCTCCGGTCTCCGCCTCCCAAATTACTGGGATTACAAGCGTGCGCCACCACGCCCAGCTTTTTTGCAGTGTTCTTATCATGAATGGGTGTTGGATTTTGTCAAATGTTTTTTCAGCATCAATTTAAATGATCATGTGATTTTTGTCTTTAGTTCTGTTTATGTGGTGGATTACACGGATTGTTTTTGTATGTTGAACCAGCCTTGCAATCCTGGGATGAACCTGACTTGGTCATTATGTATGATTTTAGTGATGTCGTTTTGAATGCATGTTGCTAGTATTTTGTTTAGAAGTTTTGTGTCTAAGTTAATCAAAGATATAGGTCTGTAGTTTTCTTTTCTTGAGCTGTCTTTGTTTGGTTTTGGTATTAGTGTGATGTTGGCTTCATAGAATGTGTTTGGGAGAGTCCCATTTCTTTCTATTTCACAGAATAGATTGAGGAGTATTGTGATTAGTTCTTCTGTAAAGGCTTTATAAAATTCACCTGGGAAACCATCTGGACCTGGGCTTTTCTTTGATGGTAGGCTCTTTTTTCTGCTTCAATCTCATTAATTGCTATTGGTCAATTTAAATTTTCTATGTCTTCTTGATTCAATTTAGGAAGGTTGTACATGTGTAGAAACTTGTCAATATCTTCTAGGTTTTCCATTTGTTGGAATATAGTTTTTCAAAGTAGTTTCTGATTATCCTCTGGATTTCCATGCTGTCAGTGGTAATATCCCCTTTTTCATCTCTTATTTTAGTAATTTGGATTGATTCTCTCTTTCTTTTGGTTAGGTTGGCTAGTGGTTTGTCTATCTTGTTTATTTTTTCAAGGAACCAGCTTTTGGTTTTGTTGATTTTTTGTATTTTTTTTTTATTCTCTACTTCGTTGATTTCTGCTCTGTTATTAATAATTTCCTGTCTTCTACTGGCTTTGGGGTTAGACTGTTCCTGTTTTTCAAGGGCTTTCAGGTGTGTCATTAGGTTAGTTATTTGGTGATTTTCTGTTCTTCTTATATGGGCACTCGGTGCTATGAATTTTCCTCTTAATACTGCCTTCAGGGTGTCCTAGAGATTTTGATATGTTGTGTCTCTGTTTTCATTTGTTTCTAGGAATTTCTTAATTTCTCCCCTTGCTGAGGTCCAGTCTCGGCGGGTCCAAGGGAATCCCTGAAGGAGGTGTAGGGTCGATGGGGGAATGAGAGACAGGAAGCCCAGCAGTTCAGTGAAGCTGCAGGTACTGTCTCCACCCAGCGAGCATCAGACTTTATTTTTATACCTTTTTTACATCAGGAAGTCTTAACACTAACAATTTTCTGCTTAGTACATCATGAAAAATATTTTTTACTTAGTACATCATAGGACTCTTTACAGTGCAGTCATTTACCCACAGTTATTAACAACCCATTATCCAGATGGTCACAACATGTTCCCCACCAATTACTCAGCTTCCATGCAAACTTGCATTTCTTCCCACAATGTCAACTTAGCTCTTTTAATCATTTGCATTGTTTGGAAATATCATGCTGCAATTATCAGGTGACAAACATAATCTTACCTAAAGGCTTTTGACTACTGCCTTTTACATAATTTCATATAAGTCAACTATTTTTATATTATGTGGCTACATATATTATGCTAACTAATAAATGTCATTGTGGCTAACTATATCTACTATTAAACTATTTTTATTTATATCTTTCCTATGTAGACTATAACTATACTTATGGTAAAAGTTAAAAGCTATGAATAATATGGTTAACTAGACCTTACACCTATACTTAAACTATATTCTATTTTAATATCATTTATCTATAACTATACTGTGCTAAAAGTTAAAAGCTATGAATAATGTGGTTAACTAGATCTTACACCTATACCATATACCTATACCTAAACTATATTCTATCTTCATGCCATTTATGCTTATATTCTATACTTTATTCTTTCTTTAGTTGAGCTTTAAATTTTTCCATATCTTTTTGTGTATTCTTCATGATCTTTTTCCACTACTCTTTTGTTTCTCTGTATTTGGCATTATCTAACCATCATTTATACAAAGTAAGCAGTGCTTGTAATTGATTAATCTTAGATGAAGTGAAAGAAGCACAAAATGTAGAGTTTCTAGCAAGCCTTATCATAAAGTTTGTGTCTCTAGCTTGGATCCTTTTGCCACCATTCGCCTTGAAGGTAAGCACCTGTGTAACTTAGAGGAAGGTCAGTCACAGGCTGATAGTCATAGGTTTGCTTGCTTGTTTTCCTCAAAGGGGAAACCAGAGCCTCCTACCTATCCAGTAGGCAGGCCTCCCAGAAGCCATAATTGTTTACACAGCAGGTCATTGTTTATGTTCCTCTTTGTTCTGAGCACTGGCTAATAATTTACAGATTGGTGGGTAGTACTCATTATCTGGTTTAACTCTCTTTTCCTATAAATTATTTCTATACTGGGAACAAAAGTTGTCCTGCATTTTGCCTGTATTTGAGTCATTCTGCATAAATTGAGTTTTTGGCATAAGTTCTACAATTCCCATCACCAATCCCACAATTATTAACATTAATAGTAAGGCCACCAACAGGCTAGGCCGCCATTAGAGGATGTCAGCTCTGTGACAAGCCTCCTTCTGCTATGACTCTGTCAACAAGTCGAAGAAACTTTGGCTTTGCCTTTTGGTCCCGACATCTCCCACATTTATTAACATTAACAATAAGGCCACCATCAGGCTAGCCACCATTAGAGGATGTCCACTCTGTGACAAACCTCCTTCTACTGTGACTTGTCAAACAGCCGAAGAAACTTTGGCTTCGCCTTTGGCCCCGGCATCTCCTTATTTCTTCTTTTACCCATTCCTCATTCAGCAGTGAGGTATTCAGTCTCCACATGTTTATGAGGTTTCTCTGGGTCTTCTTATAGTTGATTTCTAATTTCATTCGATTATGGTCTGAAAAGACGCAGGGGATTATGTCACATTTTTTGAACTTGCTAGTACTCACTTTGTGGCCTAGAATATGGTTTATTTTAGAGAAAGTTCCATGAGCAGCTGAAAAAAATGTGAATTCAGCTGTAGTTGGGTAGAATATTCTGTATGTGTCTACTAGGTCCATTTGGTTTATGGTGTTCCTTAGGTCTGAGGCATCTTTGCTGACCTTTTGTCTTGAAGATCGATCTAGTGGTGTGAGAGGTGTGTTGAAGTCTCCCAATATTATTGTATTGGGATCTATGTGTGATTTAATGTCACAAAGGGTTTCTCTTATGAAAGTGGCTGCACCTATGTTTGGGGCATCAATGTTGGCTATTGTTACATCCTCTTGCTGGATTGTTCCTTTTACCAGTAAGAAATGACCTTCTTTGTCTCTTCTGATAAGTTTAGGTTTGAAATCTAATTTGTCTGATATCATAATTGCTATTCCTGCTTATTTTCAAGTTCCATTAGTGTGGATTACCTTGCTTCACCCATTCACCTTTAGTTTGTGTACATCTTTACTTGTAAGGTATGTTTCTTGCAGGCAGCATATAGATGGATTGTGATTTTTAATCCATTTTGCCACCTTATGTCTTTTGATAGGGGAGTTGAGTCCATTTATATTCAGTGTGATTATTGAGAGATGGGTTTTTATTCCTAACATTTTGAGTTTTAATTTCTGTTTAAGGTAGTGTTTGTTCTTTTCCTAGTTGTTTGTCTGATGGAGATCACTGTTTCTCTGGTTCTGGTGTTTTCTTATTTTTTCTTCTTTGTAATTAAACTCTTTGAGCATTTTCTCTAGTGCTGGTTTGAAAGACATAAAGTCTTTCAGCTTCTGTTTGTCATGGAAGGTTTTTATATCTCTATCAAATTTGATAGATATCTTTACTGGGTAGACAAATCTTGGCCTGAGGTTGTTTTCTTTCAGAGTTTGAAATATGTTGCTCCAGGCCTTCCTGGCTTTCATGACTTGATTTGGAAGGTTGGGAGTGATTCTTATTGGTTTGTCTCTGAATGTTACTTGCTCTTTTGCTTTTGCTGCCTTTAAGATTCTCTCCTAGGCCTCTACATTGGTCAATTTGATTATTATGTGCCGTGGTGAGCCTCTTCTCTGATCCTGTCTATAGGGGGTTCTATATGTTTCCTGTAACTGTGTATCAAACTCTCTTTCTGTGTTTGGAAACTTTTCTAATATTACTTCTCTGAATAGATTATTGATTCCTTTAGTTTCAGCGTCTAATCCCTCTTCTATGCCTATTATTCTTATGTTTGCTCTTTTAAGACTGGCTGAGATCTCTTCAATGTCCAATTCATGCTGTTGAATTGTTTTTTCTAATTTATATACTATGTGTTCATTTTTGGCGAGGTCATCTTCTAAGAGTGAGATTCTGTTTTCCATGTGGTCTAGTCTATTGTTGATGGTCTGTATTTTTGCCTTCATTTCAATTATTGCATCCTTCACTTCCTTCAGATCTTCTTTTTGATTCCTGCTTATTTGCTCCTAAATTTCTATCAGGCTCTCTCTGAATTCTTTTAGGAAATCCTGTATCATTTCCTCTATTGAAGTTCTGAATTGTCCTTCTGGCAATCTTTGCACGTCTGTGTTGGAAGGTTCTGTTGTTGTGGGATTGTGGAGGCTCATTGTTTCTTTGCTATTCTTCCTTTTCATGGTTTCAGGTTTCTTATGTTTATACCTTTGTTGCTTTAGGTAGCTCTTCCTCTCTTACTCTGTAGGTATCCTATGTCAAATCCCTCTCCCTTTATATTTTCTTGTGCTGGGGGTAGATAGTTGCTACTAGATGAGCCTTAAAGGTGAGTGGCCTTTACTGAGTGGTTATTCTCACTTGCTCAGTATAATGTCCATTTGCAGGCCCAGTTCTCGGTCTCCTTTGGTGATTGGGACCCTTGCCTGGTGCCTCTCACTACCTGTGCGTGGGGCCAGCCCTGCTATTGCCCCTCTCTCTGCAAGCGTGGGTCTCCACGGTCTCCAATGGGGCTGTCCCTATGACTCTCTCTGCCTACTCCTATTATAGGAGTCACCAGCAGGGGGCTGGTGTCTCCCTGGGCTTGTGTCTCTCTTTGCCTACAGAAGCAGTGGTTGTCGCTTTGCCCCGATTCTGTGTAAACACCGAACTCCACGTTTTCCACTGGGAGGGCTGGTTTGGTCCAATTTTCCCCAGGTACCACAGCTGTATGTCTGGTGGCTATCCCTGGGGACTCTATAAGGGTGCTGCGACCCCCGGGTTGCAAGTCTGTCCCACCCAAATGTCACCAGGGATTGTCTGCTTATCCATGTGTCTACTGCATCCCACAGCAGACCCCACTCCCACCTCCACTAGGGCAATCTGCACTATCTCAGATCCCACGAGTCCCTGTGGCTGCACTGGTTGGTCTCCCCCTATGGCGGCTCATTGACTTATGGTCTCATTGAGCACTGCTGTTAATGTCCGGGCTGGGGGGGGACTTATCCACTGCCACAGGTTCTGGTCAGGCCTCTGGGTCCTGGGGACTCTGACGAGTGTGGATCGGACTGCTGCTCGCTTTTGTCACTGATGCTCTGCAGTCTGGTTTTAGAAGAGCTTCCGGGCTTCTTTGTTGGTGGCCTACAGAAGCTGCAACACCAGTAGCCATTGGTGCGGTTTGACCCAGATGGCGCCGCTGCTGCTCCTGCCGACACAGCAGTTTGGGTCTGCATTGCGTGTGGAACGAGTCGCTGCTTGCCTTCACTGCTGCTAGTCTGCAGCTGCTGGGTTCACAACAGGTCGCTGTCATCTCTGTTGGTCTTGTGTGGAAGCCACATTGCTGGTAGCCACCAGTAGAGTCCTGCCGAGATGTCACTGCTGCGCCACTGTAGCCATCGCCATTTGGTGTCTTGAGTGTGGAGGAGCCGCTGCTTGCTTTCGTCTCTGCTGACCTGCAGTTGAACTCACAACAGGTCTCTGGCTTCTCTGCTGACAGCATGTGAAAGCTGCAATGCTGTTAGTGGCCGGCGTGGTCTGGCCAAGATGGTGCCGCCACCATCCCCCAGGTAAGGTGCTTGGAGTTTTTTACTTTCCTCTGTTTTGTCTTATGGCTTTGATTCCATCATGTTTCAAACTTTTCGTTGTTTACTTCAAGTTTGTGTTGCCTTTCTTCTGTGGAGAAGTTGCTTTCACAGTGAATGAGATGTATGTCTCAGAGAGATCATAGCTTGGCATCTCCCTTGGTCGCCATCTTGGATCTGACTACTCATCCAGCATTTTCTCATAAAAATTTGGATAATTACCTTGAATTATGGCTGTCATATTGCAATAGGATGACAAATGGTTCTTTAAATAAAGCTGTTTTATTGAAGACAAATTTCCCACTTACATGGACCAAAAAAGTGTCTTTAACATGTCCTACAGCCAAGTAGTAAATGTTTTGGTAAAATGTGAATTTGACAATACATAGGAACCCTCCATTAAGTGGTTCAAAAGTATCATACCTCTACTCTTAACTATTTTATCTCATTTTAATAAATGAAATGACGTATATTTGGTTCTTATTAGCTTTTTTGTTTCCTGTAATGATTTGAGATTATAATTCCATAAGAGGAGTTTAAGTTCTTTGCAGTCATGATTTAGAAATGTAAAGGCTAAGAAGGATGTGTGGAGACTTACAGGTTTTTTTTTTGCCATTCCAAACTGCTTTTCACAGGCAATGGAGAAAATTAATCTCTGAATTAGCAATTCAACTAACTAAAATAGCTGCCCGTATTTTACTCAAGTAACCAGTAAAATATTGGGTGGACTATTCATTATGATAATGTTCACTTGTACTGTAATGCTCCTGGCTTAGGTATATTTCTTGAGAGCTGCTTCAGGAAAATTGTCTATATTTGACAGAAGTCAACGATTTATGATGTGCCTCTTAGCAGTGCTAAGGCAAATAGCAAAAACTGTTGTCTTTAGTACACTTCTGCAAGACTGACTTTTGAAACTTACATCTGACCTGAGAGTCTGCTTAACAATGCAATACTGCTCTTATACTGCTTCTCACTTGAAAAACCTCTGCCCAACATAGACCCAAGAAGATCCAGGATTTCTTCTATGTGAGCTGTGTTAAAATAAGTCATAAATACTGAACCTAATTACCATAACCTTGCTAAGCCAAACTGAGTTATGAGATATGAACATCAGCTTCCATTAAAATACTGGCTTTGGATAAAATCAGTTCCCATGGTGTAGTAGCAAACAAGTTCATGGATAATAGTTAAAAGTGCACCATTTAAGACAGTGAAAAAGGATACTCTTCAATCTCAGCAAGATGAAAAACTTACTATTCTGATGAGATCGCACCGGAACAGAAAAAAAATGCTTGAAAATACAATGACTTTCTCAATTCTGATTAATATATTTTCAGGGCTTTACTAAGTCTTGATCTGTTCCACCTTCATCCTGAAAGTTTATTAGATATACAGAATTTCAAAACTAGAAAGACAGACACAATAAAATCCTGCATACATTTTAGAGATGAGGAAGTGGTCCAGAAAACATTAAAATCTATGATTCATTGAATTTTATCCTCAAGAATGTCTTGTGGAGTTCCTAATTGAAACTGAACCCAATCAATACATTTGCTTTTGAGTTTCCTGTCCAGGTATATGGATTTTATTTATCCATCTTAAGTTCAAGTAACATTCACTTGAATCATTACTCTGTTTTGATTAATAGTCATTTTGAAATCCTGATCAGGCTGAGGGTGTAGCTTGGAGGTAGAATGCCTCTGAGTTCAATCCCCAGTACCAAATAAATAAATAAAATGATTTTTTTCTATGGTGCTTTTTTTACTAGAATAAAAAGGCTATTTTTTGTATTTTATTCCTGTTATGCTCCTTAATTTTGTTCATTCATTTAGAATATTTTTTATTTTGTAAATCAGATTTTTCTTCATTTTTCTAAGATTATGTTAATTTCATCATTAAAAGGAAATAGTTTGGCCTTGCTTTTCTTATGTTCATAAGTTATTTAAATTTCTATTCTTATTATATTTACTATTTTAATGCATTTTTTTCTTTTTTGATACATGGTCTTTCTGTGTTATTCTAGCTAGTCTTGAATTTCTGGGTTCAAGTGATCCTCCTGATGCAGTCTTTTGAGTGCTGGGACCACAGGCATGCACTACCACATTTGGTTTCATATTCTACTTTTTTAAAGACAAAATTAAATACTAGCAGTGGTAGTAATTTCTTTGTCCAAACACTGATTTATACTAATTTTAATATTTCATCATTTAGAATAGAAAATGCAATTTATTTTAAAATCTAATCTTTAATTTGTTTCTTTATATTTCAATTTACTTAAAAGTTTTAGGATGGAAATTATGTTTTAAAATTTATTCAAAGGATCAAAGAGTTTCCTCTTTATATTGCAGTTGTAATAAATTATGTTGAGTACTCTGGTGTGGTGGCACTCGCTTGAAATCCCAGTAGTTGGGAGGTTGAAACAGGAAGATCATATGTTCAAGGCCAACTTCAGCAACTTAAGGAGACCTTGTTTCAAAATAAAAATTAAAATATGGCTGAGGGTATAGCTCAGAGATAGAACTTCCCTGGATTCAATCACCCATAATAAATAAATGAATAAATAAAGAATATTAAGTGTGCACCTGGTGATGGATCACCTGTTTTCTGGAGTAAACCTATTTGTTATAGGGTAACATTCACTTGAATCATTACTCTGTTTTGATTAATAGTCATTTTGAAATCCTAATCAGGCTGAGGGTATAGCTTGGAGGTAGAATGCCTCTGAGTTCAATCGCCAGTACCAAATAAATAAATAAAATGATAGTATTTATGAAATTGGTATTTGAGAATTTAAAATAATCCTCGTGAAATATTGTTATTAAAATTACACTTCCTCTCAATGCATGGAGAAGATGAGGGAGCCAGGTGGGAGCAGGGCGGAGGCTCATTGAGTGCTTATGCATGTATGACTCTATCACTCTGTACTTCATCATTATGCATGATTAAAACAAACCAATAAAAAATTACACTTCCCAGGTTAAGAACCCCACTGGGTTTCTTCTCCAGACCCTTTTCCCCTGGAATGTAACCTTACTTTTTTTATCATGGCCTTCGTTTACACTGGTCCCCACTTCCCTAAATAAACCTCTTATATTCCATTATTTATGTATTCTATTTGAATTCTTTCTCTTGGAGAAAACAAGAACAGAGAATGGGATTATCATCCAGTAACAAGGGATTCCTGTTGAGTAAAACAGTTGTGAATATAAGCAAGACAGAAAAAGAGAAGAATACATGGTAGAAGTTACAGAGCTGAGATGAAGGGGAGATCAGATCTTACCCCATCTGAGTTTACTAATTTTCTCTGCCTGGTAAAGTAAACTTTCTCTTACCTTCATGGCCTGAAGTAATTTTACAACTTGGAGGGAGGTGCCTCAAAAGAGTTAGTCCTACACTGTCCAAAAGACTCTGGGAGATAGGGTGTTACCTTCCTTAAGGGAACATTTCAAAGAGATGGTCCTTGAGAAAGACTTTATTCCTAAGGTGTAAAACTCCTAAGAGGGGTTTAAAGATTTGCATTTCAAAGGGACAGATAAAGACTTTACAATTGCACATTATCCAAAGTAAGTGTTCTAAGAAAGGGGAAGTCTGGGACCTAAAGTAGGGAAGAAGAGAATCTGTGGTAAATTTAGTTAAGCTGAGGGGAATCTTACAGCCACTGTCTTGGTCAGGATCAACTTGAAAATAGTTTCTGCAGGAGTTTGAAGTTGAGGATGCCTTGATAATTAGTAGCCATATTTAGTTTTCTAAATATGGCTGCTCCTATAGTAGTGATTTATGTCTTCAAGATATGGGGTTTTCCTTTATCTTTAACACAGAGACAATGAAGTTTTGAAAAAGCAGAGGATAGTGGAAAAGAATTCCTGTTAAGGAAAGGGAAGAATGAGAAATACACCATAGTGAGTAAAACCTGGCCTCTACCAATTCCTGAAGGGAGGTAAATGAGGATGCACTGTCTGGGAAGTTTATCCAATACCCACTCCCCCCCCCACTTCTCCAGGCTTTCAAACTACAATTCTACTTTTTCCATATAGGAATCTCTGTACTGTTCATTGTCCTTGGCTGCTGCTCATGACACTGGGATGATCTTTCTTATCTTTTTTCTCCCATGGCTATATGGGATTGATGAGGTAGAACAGAAGAGATAAAAATTTTAGGTAGAAAGGAGACAGTGGGAAGGAAAATATAGTTTTAAAATCTGAAAAGTTTGTGATCTCTAACTCCACCCTACAGGACATATTCTGTCTTAGGCAGAAGCCTCAATGAGTCCACAGCCTTAATCACAATGGCCCCTCTCCCCACCTGCGATCCCTGAGATGCTACTAAGCAAAGGGTCCATTTATGGTTCCAGGGAACCTGAAGATTAAGCGGAAGTTCTGACCTCCACTGTGTGACCCCACCTACCCCCCCATGGGGGTTCTATAAAAGAACTGAGAAAGCAGAAAAGGCTCTCTTGCTTGCTTATATGGACAGCAGAGAGACTCGCTCTCCCCCTCTTGAGATGGCCCACATCTCCCCTGAACATATAGCCCCACCTTTCTTGAATTAAACTTTTGCCTTTTCTCTGACTAGCATGTGTTGAAATTCTTTTCACCATAGAGGCCAAGAACTCACAGAATTATCATGTCTTCCCCTGACAAGATGAACCTTGAGAAGAGTGTTTTCCTGGCAAATGCTCAGCTTTTGTAGCAGGTGGTAGAGTTACAGATTGTTTCAAGTCCAGGATTGCTGTTATTTTTTGCAAAATGTTTCCTTTAAAACCAAGTATGCTCTAAGGACATTTTCTTCCAGTCAGCTCAGGTACGAAGAGCCATAGCCAAGGACATTACTTAAACATAGTCTTTAAAATTTTTTGTCTCTTTACTTACTGGCCTCTTTATTCTACTACGCCCCTTCCCCTTTTCTAAAAGGCTATTGTCCAGAGGCAGTTTGAAATGATAGCCTTAGGAGGAGAGGCACCATCCTGAATTGTCCCTTTGCCACTTTCTGCCTAATTTTATCAATCTTAGTTCCTGCTGTGGCAGCCAGTTCCCTGCTTCTTGGACTAGTTGCAATTTGGGGTACATACATTGTCTTTTTAAACCCAGCAGGCCCACAAATTATGGGGCTCTAAATCACTTAGATTGCAGGCTACATGCAGAGAGAATCTCTATTTGGAAAGCATTATTTGCTTCCTTCTCTGCTTTAGACTGCTTTCAGAACTTTGAGTTCATACCTCTTTTTGGGAACTTGGCTAAGGGAGTGAAAGGCAAGAATGTACATGATCATTCTGAGTGTTCCTATCATTTGTGCTATCACCACCACTGCAGTTGACACATATCCTGTGTGCATCCTAAACTATAGCAGCCTATGTATTTTTACTCACTATTTTCTCTGCCACATGTTTATAAGTTTATATGAAAGCTGATTCTGTGATCTTGGCATTAGTCTGTCTTCAAGACTGGAATAAATTGGGAAGAATGTAGTTGCAGAAACACCTGTTCATTTACTTTTCATTATACATCCAAGAGACATTTGGTAACGTGTCACTTGGTGAAAACCTGTGCACTTGGACATCCTTAGAAGGAAGGAAGATAAAAAGAGTTAGCATATTGCATTTCTGGCCTCTGGAGTCAATGTGAGAAAGTGAAAAAATATATATATAATAGGAATGGGTATTGGGAAGTGAAATAAGAAGATACAGATGAATACTAAGTACATTTAATTTATTTGTATTGCTTAATAATGAAGGTATAATGTCATTAATTTGCTTTAAATATGGCATCTATTCTACATTAGTTTTATTATAAAGTATGACCACTTAAAAACTTGTCTAGATGTTTGTTAATTCTCTTTTGATTTCACTTCAATAATTTTGCAATTGATAATTATTTTGCCTCTTAATTTCCAAGGCTTTCATATCACCTTTTGTCACTACTTTGCAAATAGCACTATGTTCAGGATATTTGGGCTTTAAGAGTTTCTTACTGTTTTACTGGTGCTGCTGCTGCTGCTGGTGGTAGTAATAGTTCTTATAGTTTTACTTTGTGTCCAAAATGTGCAATATTTTTGCAAAGTAGATGCACTACATATATAATATTTTATAGTATGTATATATAAACATGTTTATGTATATATGTCTATAAATATAGACATATATATTGTATAGTTTGATTTGTATTTATTTATTAAATCAAATTTACTCATTTTGTGTCATTAGATTTTTCTGTGCTCTTATTTTTGTCAAGGAGATGTGTTAAATTCTCCCTTAATTTCCAATGTATTTGGATTTATGTATTTAGTGCTTATTTTAGTAGGTGCATATTAGTATATAGCCCTTACATTTTTTTGTATTTGTAACTTTTATTATATCTTTATGTGAATATGGCCCCATTTGACTGTCCTTTCCCTTAAACATTCCTGTTTACCTTATTTTGTTTTTGCTTCAAGAATGTTCTCTCTCTCTCTTTCTCTTTCAATAAAACATAGCTGGGTTAGGGTTTTTAACTGAAAAACTTAGTCTTCAGTGAATTAAATAATATAGAATAGTATTCCACTTTAGTTGTGAAAAATATAATATTTTATTTCTTGAATCATACTGTTTACTTTTTCACATTATTTTTTATTTATTCTTATATTTCTGGATTAATATAGTTGCTATTTATTCATTTTGCTAGAAGCATATGCTATGTTTGGGTGGTACATCATTTATTATAAAATATTTATGTACCTTCTATATGCCAGGTACTATTCTAGAAAGATGGAGAAGATGTAGAGGAAAAAATCTCTCCTACTGGAATTTTCATTCTAATTATGCACACTTGATTATCATTATGTAAAACTAAGGACTTATATCTCCTATCATGACATTTTATTTCACACTGACTTAAAATGCCACAAGATGAACCAATCTGTGCATTTTCCCAATCCCTCCTCTTTTCCACTCCTACTGTCACCCTGAAAAAAAAATCTTTGGAAGCCTTTCTTCCTTGTAGTCAATATTCATCTCTAAATTAAATATTTAATCACTAAACTCTTCCTTACGATGTGTCTCACCCATTTCAAGAGCCCTTTTCTGACCTTTTAGTGTGCGGTATAGACAGTATTATCATTATATAGTGATTACTAACAACTGTTTCCAGATCTGTAGTTATCAGCTCATGCCAGACTAATTCACACCATTTTGACCAAGATCAAGCACATGGTATTTACTAATACAAAATTTGAATAGTTAAAAAAAAGGAAGGTTGGAGTAAACAAAAGACAAGTTTCTCAGTCCATGGTTTTATTTTCAACATTTATCTCTGAATGTCACAGCCACATTTCAGCCTATTAAAAGTATACACATGCAGGGCGTGGTGGCACACGCTCGTAATCCCAGTACTTTGGGAGGTGGAGACTGGAGGATCTGAGTTCGCGGCCAGCCTCAGCTCTCTCTCTCTCTCTCTCTCTCTCTCTCTCTCTCTTTCCCTGTCTCTCTCTCTCTACTTAGTGAGGCCCTCCACAACTTTGTGAGACCCGGTTTCAAAATAAAGTGTAAAAAATAGGGCCGGGGGTGTAGCGCGGAGGTAGAATGCCCCTGGATTCAATCCCCGGTACCGCAAAAAAAAAAAAAAGTACACAGATGCTTTTTCCTTTGCATAAATTGCATCAGACCTCCAAATCAGAGGAGGCTTCTGACAAACATCAAGTTGCACATTAGTCCACTGCCTTTTCCTTACAAGTTTTCTGTTGTGATCACTACCAATGTCAAATGTCTACACGGCAGCTTGGATATTTTGCTCTCCCTTCCACAATATTAAGTAGTGGGTCTCTTTCCCCTCCAATACAAATTAGATGTACTCACAGTTAACTATGACCCATTATTTCCTTAGATTCTAAATGCTTCATGCACAGGTTAACACAGCTTAAAAATGTAAATTGAATTTATATGACACTTTCTTCTTTTCAATTTCTCTCTCTCCCTGGCCTCATTATCGAAAGAAAATGCATTACAAAAATGCACTTATAATTTATACTGCACAATGAAAGTATTATTGTCTGTTGTTTCCTAAAAATCTAAAAATTGTCAAATAATTTCAACCTATTAAGTAGAAAGTACTGAGCTCACCATCTCTCAACTGTATAATCACTTAAAAGTAGAGAATATAATAGAAAACACCAATTCTTACAGGTGATTAGGTGGATTGCTACTGCAGTGAGGGAATAGAAGACTCATTATACTGTGTAATAATTATATCATGACCCAAATTATATGCAAAATATGGTATAGAATGTTAACTATTAGAAAAGTATCAAAGAACACTGTTTTCTCTAATTATGCTTAAATGGAGCATTGAGCATGTTTAGCAAAAATATTAATTTGAGGAAACATCTATATTTCCTTAATGTAAATTACTTTTATCATAGTAGGAATTAGGATCTAAATTTAAGCATAATGATTCTTTCTTAATTGGTATAATATTCAACCTTCAGATTTCAACAAAATAAACATATTGTTAATTTTCAAGATAACTACTCATGCTTGCTGTTCAAAGATATTATTATATTTAAAACTACTGATTAAGCCAGGAGTGGTGGCACACACCTGTAATCCCAGTACTTGGGAGGCTGAGACAAGAGGATCTCAGGTTCACAGCTGGCCTCAGCAACTTAGAGACACCCTCAGCAACTTAGTGAAACACCATTTCTAAATAAACACCATTTCTAAATAAACATTAAAGTAGGGCTCAGAGGTAGAGTGTCCCTGGGTTCAATCCCTAGCCCACAAAACAAACAAACAAACCAAAAAATGAATAAAACTACTGATTAGAAGGGAGTAAGATGCTGGCTGAATAATACACTTTGTCTATCTCTCTCCATAGACACACCAAACAAATTGGTTATTTATACACCAAACTATCAACACAAAAACTAAGGCAAGAGGTGAGAGACAATAAAAGCTCCTTTCAGTACAACAAAGTGAAAAGATACAGTGAAGAAAGCAGGAAGGAAATAGTTGCCTGCATCCCAATTCCTTAATGGGCCTGGAGAGAGATGGCTTTCATTTAGGGGAATGAGAGAATTAAATCCAGGCCTTAGACTTGAATGACAGTACCAGGCCAACCACACAGGCTACCAAAGAGGCCCTAAGTCCCCTGTTGTTGGGTCTTTACCTGTGAGCTGAGCTGCTGGAATTACATTAGGCCAGACATCAAAGAGCTTCCTCAACCCCTCCTCCAAACTCAGGAAACAAAACAAGGATTGTTGGGGTATATGGGGCAAAGAAAACACAGCCCAAGAGCATGGAACAAGCTTTTTTTAGGAATAAAACCCAGAAGGAGAAGGAGACATCTGACGGGGAGAGAGCCCACAAGAGTCAGAAACCCAGCCTCCTTATGGGCTAGGGGCTTTTTATGGGGCAAGGAAGAGGGGGAGGGTACAGGAGTAGTGCTGTAAGCCACTGGTTGGTGTGCTAGTGGCCAGGTCTTCTTAGGGCAAGGCAATGGTCAGGGGTGAACCGAAGGTTGTAATAGGTGAGCAGGCTGTCCTGGGGCTGGTGATAAATAAGAGGACTGGATAAGAAGTCTGCATGGAATAGGCTGGTTGGGATCCTGGTGGTGGTACAGTGTAAAGTGGATGCTCTGGGGCTGGCAGTGAGTAAACAGACTGTGGTGGAGCCTGGATTGGGTAAGTTGTCTGTGATAAGAAAGAAGTTTGTTCCTGGGGATGTATCACAAAGAGCAGCTGCTCAGGAGCCTTTAGTGAGAAAGGTGGCAATTTTGTAGGTGGCCCAGATAAGTATGTTAAACAGAATATTTTGGCTTCTCCAGTGGCTGAATTACACTTTTAATATCACCCTTTGGCTGTTGCTGACTTGTGGGAGCTTTAGACTCTTTTTGAATACAATCCTGGTGAATGTTTTTCTGTGGTGATGCTATAATCTTAGGTTGGGAAAATAATGGCTACTGCTGGACAGAGGACTAGAAATAAGACAGAGTTTTTCTTTTAAATGCACAGTCTGGCTTTGTGGCACTGAAGAACTTGGAGTTATGAGCAAGACTCCACCAGCTGGAGAGCAGGCATGAAAGTGTTGCAGGATGCTCAGTCTCATAGCCTGGTCCCCAGGAAAGAAGTCTGTAGCCAAAATCGGATATTCAGACCTTTTTTATTCATCGACGAAGACTCAGTCAGCAATTGCCTCAGAACTGGGTCCCAACAAAGGGCTCACATGATTCTTACACCCAGTCTCCTAATTTTGAGAGGGGAGGGATAAGTGTGAGATTTATTCCACCTAGTGAAAGCAAGGTACAGAAATCAGAAAAGGTGTTAGATCACACATCATCCCCCCACCCCTCTGGGCAGTGATTCCAGGGTTGCCCAGGAAATGGCTCAATTAAATTTGAAAGAGGGCTGGTCCTGTCTTTTATCTCACTTGCTCCAGGGCAACTAGGGAGAGGGATTGGGGAATTCTTACCTTTCTATCTAAAGTCTAAAGCCCTAACTAACAATAATTTCAAGGTTCTGACTGGGTTTCCTACCACATTTTCCCCTTTTGAGAATTCTCAATACATTATAATGAGAAATTCTCAACCTCTAAGGCCACTTTTACTCAGAGCCATGAAGGCAGCATTAAGGGGTGAATCACTCCCAGCCATAGCGTGTGACTTTACCTAGTTTCCCTATAAGTAAGTTTTATGCATTTTTATTTATTTATTTTTTTAACATTTTTTTTTAGTTTTTATTGGTGCATTGTAGTCTCATATCACAATGAGTATCAGTTTGGTGTTAACATACATGAACACAGCTCTTAGTGTCCCTGCCCCCCACTTCCCCCCGCCCCCCCACATGTAGCACTGAGAATCATATTGGTATAATCTCATATATACACATTGTTTATGACAGTAATTTGATAGATTCACTTCTTTCTTACCCTTACCCTTCCCTTGCACTACTGAGGGATCTCTGTTGTCATTGGAGTCCCTTTTGTGTCCCCACTACTCCCTAAGTTGCACATATTAATGAAAACATATGTCCCATCCGGGCGTGGTGGCACATGCTTGTAATCCTAGTACTTTGGGAGGCAGAGACTGGAGGATCGGGGTTCATGGCCAGCCTCAGCTCTCGCTCTGTCTCTCACCTTAGTGAGGCCCTCCACAACCTCGTGAGACCCGGTTTCAAAATAAAGCATAAAAAAAAACAGGGCCGGGGGTGTAGTGCGGAGGTAGAACACCTCTGCGTTCAATCTTCGGTACCGCAAAAAAAAAAAAAAACATATGTCCCTTCTTTTTTGTGATTGACTAATCTCACTTAACATAATGTTCTCCAGATCTTTCCATTTTCTTGCGAATGTTGTTAGTTTGTTCTTCTTTATTGCTGAGTAGAATTCCATTGTGTGTATTTCCCATAATTTTGTAATCCATTCATCTGTTGATGGACATCTAGGTTGGTTCCATAATTTGGCCACTGTGAAGTGTGCTGCTATGAACATGGGTATGCATATATTACTGTTGTTTTCTAGTTTCAATCCCTTTGGTATGTTACCCAATAGTGGTATAGCTGGATCATATGGTGGATCCATTCCCAGTTTTCTGAGGAATCTCCACACTGATCTCCACAGTGGTTGAACTAGTTTGCAATCCCACCAACAGTGTAGAAGACTCCCAATTTCCCCACATCCTCGCCAACATTTGTTGTTATTGTTTGACTTCTTAATGCTTGCCATTCTAATTGGGGTCAGATGAAATCTTAGAGTAGTTTTGATTTGCATCTCCCTTATTGCTAATGATGTAGAACATTTTTTCATGTATCTATTGGCCATTTGTATCTCTTCTTTCGTGAAGTGTCTATTCATTTCAGTTGCCCACTTCTTGATTAGACTGTTTTTTTTTTCTTAGTGTAAACTCTTTTAAGTTCTTTGTATATTCTAGATATTAGACCTCTGTCAGAGGGATAGCATGCAAAGATCTTTTCCCATTCCGTAGGCTTTCTCTTTAAGATCTTGATGGTTTCCTTTGATGAGCAGAAGCTTTAAGTTTAATGCTATCCAACTTATTAATTCTTGTTTTAATTTCCTGTGCTTTAGAGGTCTTGTTGAGGAAGTGTCTACCTGTGCCTATATGATGGAGTGTTGGACCTATGGCTTCTTCTATTAATTTCACAGTCTCTGGTCTAACTTCCAGGTCTTTGATCCATCTCGAGTTGACTCTTGTGCAGGGTGAGAGGTAAGGATTCAGCTCCATTTTTCTACAAGTAGATAACCAGTTTTCCCAGCACAATTTGTTGAAAAGACTGTCCTTTCTCCAATGTATGTGTTTGGCACCTTTGTCAAAGATCAATTGGCTATAAGTTTGTGGACTTGTTTCTGTATCTTATATTCTATTCCACTGGTCTATGTGTCTGTTTTTGTGCCAATACAATGCTGATTTTATTACTATAGCTCTGTAGTATAATTTGAAGTTAGGAATTGTGATGCCTCCTGCATGGTTCTTATTGATGAGAATTGCTTTGGCTATTCTGGGTCTTTTGTTTCTCCATATAAAATTAATGACGGACTTTTCTAGCTCTGTGAAAAATGATGTTGGTATTTTGATAGGGATTGCATTGACTCTGTAGATCATTTTTGGCAGGATGGCCATTTTGATAATATTTACTCTGCCTATCCAAGAGCAGGGAAGATCTTTCCATCTTCAAAGATCTTCTTCAATTTCTTTCTTCAGTGTTCTATAGTTTTCATTGTAGAGGTCTTACCTCTTTGGTTAAGTTTATTCCTAGGTATTTGATTGGTTTTGAAGTTATTGTGAATTGTTAATTAGCTCTAGTAGACTTTTGGTTGAGTTCTTTGGGTCTTCTAGATATAGGATCATATCATCTGCAAATAAAGATAATTTTAGTTCTTCTTTTCCTATTTGAATTCTGTTGATATCCTTCTCTTGTCTTATTGCTCTGGCAAGAGTTTCAAGGACTATGTTGGAAAGGAGTGGTGATAGTGGGCATCCTTGTCTTGTTCCTGATTTTAAGGGGAATTCTGGCAATTTTTTCCCATTCAATATGATGTTGGCTTTGGGTTTCTTATATATTGACTTAATAATGTTGAGGTATGTTCCTTCTATTCCGATTTTCTTAGAGTTCTTAGCATGAATGGGTGTCGAATTTTGTCAAATGCTTTTTCCGCATCTATTGAAATGATCATGTGATTTTTGTTTTTAGTTCAGTTTATGTGGTGGATAACATATATTGTTTTGCGTATGTTGAACCAGCCTTGCTTTCCTGGGATGAAACCAACTCGGTCATGGTGTACAATTTTCTCAATATGGTTTTGAATGCGCGTGGCTAGTATTTTATTTATAATTTTTGCGTCTATGTTCATTAATGATACTGGTCTGTAATTTTCTTTCCTTGAGGTATCTTTATTTTTCTTTGGTATCAATGTTATGTTGGCCTCGTAAAAAGAGTTTGGAAGAATTTCATCTCTTTCAATTTCATGGAATAGCTTGTGAAGTATTGGTTTTAGTTCATCTGTGAAGGTTTTGTAAAATTCGGCTGGAAAGCCATCTGGACCTGGGCTTTTCTTTGAGGGAAGACTTTTTATTGTTGTTTCTATCTCTGTGCTTGCTATTGGTTGATTCAGTTTTTCTGTATCCTCTTGGTTCAATTTGGGTAAGTTGTATGTGTCTAGAAATCTTTCGACCTCTTCCATGTTTTCCATTTTATTGGAATATAAGTTTTCAAAGTAGCTTCTTATGATCCTCTGGATTTCTCCACTATCTGTGGTGATATCCCCTTTTTCATTTCTGACTTTGGTAATTTGAGTTGATTCTCTCCTTCTTTTGGTTAGGTTAGCTAGTGATTTGTCAATCTTGTTAATCTTCTCAAAGAACCAACTTCTTGTTTTGTTGATTCTTTGTATTGTTTTTTATTTTCTATTTCATTAATTTCTGCTCTGATTTTAATTATCTCCTGCCTTCTCCTGGCTTTGGGCTGTGACTGTTCCTGTTTTTCAAGATCCTTGAGGTGTGTCATTAGGTTATTTATTTGGATGTTTTCTGTTTTTCTTATGTGGGCACTCAGTGCTATAAATTTTTCTCTTAACACTGCTTTCAAGGTGTCCCACAGATTTTGATATGTCATCTCTATTTTCATTTAATTCCAGGAATTTTTTTATTTCTCCCCTTATTTCTTTCCTGATCCAGTCCTCATTCAGGAGTGTATCATTCAGTCTCCATTTACTTATGTGATTACTTTTTGTCTTCCTGTTGTTAATTTCCAGTTTCAATCCATTGTGATCTGAGAAGATGCAGGAAATTATATCACATCTTTTGAATTTGCTGGTGCTTGCTTTGTGACCCAGTATGTGGTCTATTTTGGAGAATGTTCCATGGGCAGCTGAGAAAAATGTGTATTCAGGTGTTGTTGATTGAAATAATCTGTATGTGTCTATTAGATCCATTTGGTCTATAGTTTTCTTTAGGTCCGAACAATCTTTATTCATCTTTTGTCTGGAGGAACAATCTAGTGGCGTGAGTGGTGCATTGAAGTCTCCCAATATTATTGTGTTTGGGTCTATTTGGGACCTGATATCCCGAAGACTTTGTTTTATGAATGTGGGTGCTCTGAAATTATTTCTTTGAAGAGGTTTCTTATACCCTTGGTCTGTGCTTCTAAACCTTCTTCAATGCCATTTATCCTTAGATTAGGATGCCTTGCATTGTCTTGTATTTCTTGAATGGCCAGGGTGTGTTGTTGTAATATCTTCTGTATATCATTGACTGTGTTCTCAGTTTTGAATGAGCTGTCTACCAGGAGTAATACCCTATTTTCCATGTGGTCAAGACTACTAGCGTTGGTTTCTATTGCTATCTTTAATTCATTTATTGATTCCTTCATTTCATTCAGAGTTTCTTTCTAATTCTTCCTTAGTGTCTGAACTTCCTCCTTTATCTTCTCTATGCTTACTTTGAGGCCTTTCATCATTCTGAAGATCAAAATTCAGAATTCTCCATCTTGCTTTTCCTGCAGGTCAGAGTCAGTGATCTCACTTGTTGATGCATTGTGGGTGTTTCTTGTTTCCTCACCGTTCTTCATTCTTGCATTTTCAGTGTTTTCCATTTTGTGTTTCTGTTGCCTCTGCATCATTTTCCTTTCTGTGTATGAGACCTCTTGATGGCTCCTGTAGTCCCAATTCGGGACAGTATGCTGCAGGTTGTGGATCCCTCTTGTCCGGTTGGTTGGGGTGTGGTATTGTGTGTGGAGGGGTACGCAGGGTCCAGAGATCAGGTGTTGTCATATGAGGAGCACTTTGAGGCGCGGTGTTGGGTGCAGGTACTGAGGCACGGGTGATGGTGCCGGAAGGTGCCCTGTTTCCGAGGGGTCGCCCTGGCCCGTAGGGATGCACACGTGTTCCGGGTCTCGGGCAATGTTGCAGGAGGGTGTCCGGGTTCTGATGTGCTGATCTGAGGATTTCAAATGGGTCCGTGGTATGTGCGGGCTCCAGGAATCAAGTAGGGGTGTCTAAGCGTGCACAGGCTCTGTGGCATGGCACAGAGGATCGCGCATGGGTCCCAGGGTGGAGCCATAGATATCAGGTGTCAATGCCGGGATGTGTCCTGACTCAGAGACAACACGGAGAGTCACGCGGGTCCTGGATGGCGGCGCTGGAGGGTATCCGGGCTCCAGCACAGAGGTCGTCGTGGTGATGCCGAGGCCCAGGGCAGATGCAGAGGCTGCCAGGGTGACACGTGGGGATGCCGGGGTCTTGTACCTAGCACAGAGGCCGCTGAGGTGGCACCGAGGCTATTGGGGTGACGCCGAGGCCTGGGGCGGGCGCAGAGTCCACCGAGGTGACACGGGGGGGATCTGAGGCCCGGGGCAGGCGCAGAGGTTGCTGAGGTGACACGCAGGGACGCCGGTATCTGGTACCTGGAACAGAGGCTGCCAAGGTGGCTCAGAGGCTTGGGGTGGGCACAAAGGCCCCGGAGGTGAAGCTGAGGCCTGGGGCAGGCACAAAGGCTCCAGAGGTGAAGCTGAGGCCTGGGGCGGGTGCAAAGGCTGCTGAGGTGGCGCAGAGGCTGTAGGAGTGATGCTGAGGCCTGGGGCAGGCACAAAGTCTGCCGAGGAGACACGGGGGGAATCCAAAGCCTGGGGCAGGCGCAGAGTTTGCCGAGGTGACGCGGCGGGGGGAATCTGAGGCCCGGGACAGGGCAGAGGCTGCCGAGGTGACGCGCAGGGACGCCAGGGTCTGGTACCTGGTACAGAGGCCACCGAGGTGAAGCCGAGGCCTGGGGCGGGCACAAAGGCCCCGGAGGTGAGTTTTTATGTATTTTTAACCCTCCTGCTTCTCACAGCCTTCCCAGCAATCCTTGGAGGATAGGAATGAGTCAAGCATACATCATCTCATAGGGAGAATATGCTGTTCTCTTGGTAAGAGTGCATCCAGTTCTTTATAGAACTAAGAGTAAGGCTTGAACTCATGCTATCTTAGCTTCCCAACATATTTTTCCTAAGCTAACCTTGATAGCTTTGTTTATTTATATTTTTTTTTTACTTTTTCTGAACTCTGTGGCCTATATGCAGAATGCAGCTTGCAGGTGATGCCCAGGGCAACTGTCATGTCCGGGGTGATTTATGTGACAAAGGCTGGTTTGTTGTCTGACCCTATGTGTAAGGGTAGTTTATATCTAGTTAAATTATACAGGTTTACCCCAGTCTAGCACACTTATTTTTGGTTACACTTTCCTGTGGGGTGTTCAAGACCAAGTAGTTATCCCTATGTAATTATAAAATTATTTTGATGTTTAGGTCAGTCAGGGCTCCTCAGTGTTACTCTAAGGGACTTTGTGAGGTTTTTCCTCTAACAGTTGTGCCATCTTCCAGGATGTGTCATGTCCTTGCTGACCATTTGGCTTTTCTTGAAACCCTGTGGACATTTCCCTCTCTAATGACCCTCCTTGTCACAGGATACACACTGGTGGCTCTTGGTCTCTGGGATCTTCACAATCTCCCTACTCGGGGGATTGGGTGACTTTTCAGAATTTACAGAGCCCTTAGAAGTCCCATCGTATTTCCTGGGTTCCATTTGACCTTGGAGGACAAGGGCCAAAATATTGGCTATATTTGTCTTTAACCCTTTTATTTCCTGATTGTTTTACAAGTCTTAGTTGTTGAAAACCCAAGAGTTTTTTTTACCAGTTCCTTTTAATGAATAAGGGACAATATTATAGCCTATCTGTTTTTAAAGGAATGGCTATCAAAATACTGTTTAGGTTACTCTGATAGTAGCTGTATGTCTGCAATGTTAACAGATAACAATTACAAAGGCTTATAAGGAAATGTAAAACAAAACTAGTAGGGATAAAACAAATCTAGTATTAATAATATTTTTGACACTATTTGATGATATAAACAAATCCCCATTTAAATTTGACTTGTTTGTATATGCACATATATATTATTAATACCAGTTTTTAATTAGAGTGGCATGGTTTGAAATGTCAAGTATTTGAGTAGCTTTATATTTGTTTAAAGATGGTCATAATACAATTTAAAAACATATAAATATATACTTAAAAGAACAATTTGTTACTATTAACAATTTTTGTTTAGAGAATACCAGCTTGGTAAACTGTCCTCTTAAGCTCTGTGTTTTAGAAGATACTTAGGAAACATAACTCACAAATAAGTCAGTAATAATCAACATCAAATTTGCATATGTTAACTTAACCTTTACTATTAGAGTGAAATTTTGAATTTACCACTCAGTAAGATAACTATAATTACAGCTTTTTGTAGGTTAACAGTATTTACAAAAATCAAATAGCTCTAGGCCCTTTATAAGTTTAGAGTCATATGATCAGAGACATTATTATCTGATGGTCAATTGTCTCTCTTTTATACAATAATAAAACATTTAGTCAAAGCGAACAGGTATAAACCAGGTCTTGAAATGACAAGGATTTTTTTAACTGCATGGTACTAGATACATAGATGCTAGAAATTTTAAAATTTCATTAACCATTTTTATATGTTTAAGGTTTAGCCACAATGCATATTGTATAAAAGAGAGCATTTACTTTCTGTTTACTTTGAATGTAATGAACCTATATATCTTTAACTTTATAAGCCTTTATATGACATTTAGATAAAGCTCAGATACATAGCATATTTTGTCCTTAGATATATACATATTTATAGTCACAGATATATGGGATGTCAAATACACTATAGCAATCCAAAATAATAATTGTTTATTAAGTCTGAGCTATAAAGTTATAAATTTACCAGGCTGTAAAGCACACACTTAAACCCAAGCTCTGTTAATTCAAAAATTTTAAGTAATCTAAGTAAAATACAAGAAAAAGTAAATACAAGAAATTATCTTGATAAAACATGAAATCTCTTTTTTGTCAAAATAGCATTTGGAAATGCTATTAAGAGCAGAACACCTTATTGTTTCAAATATAGAAAATAGAGACAGCAGAAACAGGATATTATCTTAATAAAATGCAATTTTCTTTTCTAAGATAGTTTTTGTAGAACTTTATAAAGAGCATATCAATAACTCAAGAAAACCCAATTGTTTTAAACAGAATGAATGCATTAAATGTGACTTTTAGAAAACCCTTTAAAAATTCCTTTTAATTCTAACCTGCCTTATTGCATACAAAATTTCTTTCATAAGTTTTATCTTTTACAAATCATTTGCAACTTCCTCAAACCCTCTGCAACTTGCTTAACCTTCTGATTTCTGTTTTCACCTTTTTTCCCCCTATGGGATAACATAGTCATTGAGAACAAAAAAATCTTGCCATACAAAGTTCTTTACCACCTAAAAGTGTTTTCCTTTTTCTTTTAACCTTTTTTTAATTATTTATTACAATATCTTCTTTCCTTTAGACAGTCTGAGAGCTCTTGTTGAAACTATTAGCTCAGCTTTTTGAGCTGATGTTCCAGGCAGCAAAGCTTTGGCTTTTAACACTTGCTGTCTGGTGACCATGGCGTATCCAACTGTCCACTAGTCATTGTTCATGAGGCCTCTCTATTACACCTGCAGCCACCAAATCTGCCAATATGTATCATTGTTAGATCCCATAGCCCACCGAGATCAGCACAACATTGTTTTAGGACTAAGGCTTGCATTTCTATGGGCTGCCTTTTGCTATGTGGACTCATGGCCCAAGACTGCTACAACCAGCCACAGGTTGTGCTAGATGGAATAGAACTCATATGTCTTATCTAGTACTGGAGTCATTCCTGAGACTCCATGTGTAGGTAGTCCTGGGCATAGGGACCATTAGGATATGTCTAGTGTTAGGTTTCACCAGCCCAGAATTAAGTTCTAAGGCAAAGTCTTATACTGACCACTGTCTTATACTGTTCTACCCCCAGCAAATTGGATTTTGCTACACTGCCTGAGTGGACATGGTGAAGGCAGACCCTTGGCCACCTGGGCTAATGTCAAACTCGGTTGTACCTGAGTCTAGAAGACAAAAGAACCTGTACTGTGTAAGGGGTCCACAAAGGTCCATGCTGCAGTCAGCAGCAATACAGGCTGAAACATTTCTGTCTCACTGGGACCCAGGTCTCTCTTTGGTATCTGGGTAGTTCTAGAGCCCACTCTGTAAGCACTGGCCTGGCTGTACTACCTGTAGTTGGGGAATGAATCGTGAAGACCGTCCCTTGGCCACCAAGACTGTTCCTAAGCTTGGTCATACCTGAGTCACATAACTGCAGATCTCTGCAGTCTCAGGAGGAAGGCAGATGTTTCCTGCTCCAAGGCTAGAACTGATGTGTCCTAAACTTGAGTATGTTTTGTAGGGACACTGGTCTCTGGTCTCTACCTGATACTGAGCTGCTGGGCCCACTACCCGGTGCCATGAAAGGGCCTGGTGAACTAGCAGAGGCCTGCTCTAGAGTACCGGGCCTCTTCCACGTGGCAGCGATTCAGCATATCAATGGTAAAGATGGCGCTGGTGGACTCCTCGGAGGGAGGTCCCGCAGATAGCCCCACCTAGCCTCAGAAGGGCTATGATAGGCCGTTACCTCCTTCGACCCGTGGTGTGCCATTGGGCCACACCCTACTGCCCAGGGGTTCCTTTATGGGTTTTACTTTAAAACTGCCCTGTCTTCCTAAATAAATGAGATTTTGCTCGACATATCTCCCGGCTCGTGGTGTTTTTCGAGCTTGTCAGCACTCACTTTTCCCTGTCAGTCCGTGTCACTTTTGGGTGGGACCTGAGAGGCTGGTGCCCCGGGCGAGGTGTACGTGGAGTGCGAGGTGTAGCGTGTGAAACGTGTGAGGCATGCGAGATGAAACGTGTGAGGAATCTTCCCCCTACTTCAAAAACGCTGACAGGTATGCGGTCTCTAAGGCGAGGGCACACCCATAGAACATAGGGAAGTCGAATTCTAAACCTGACCCAGCCCTCTAGTCCCTTCGACTTCTTTTAAAAAGCCGATGGTTAGATCTTTCTGATTCTCAGGCAGCCCAGTCCTGGGAGTGTCTGCTCAAGGTCGCCCCATGGCTCCCTGCTGGTAATCTTTTTGATTGGGAGACAGGGTGGAAACTCTCATAAAAAAGCTCAGATAAATCAGGGAGAAATTCCCCCTTTGGGAGTTCTCCCGACCACTTCCGCTCTCAAGGGGTGCTTCCCTCCTCGGCCCCCCAAGGAGACCCATACTGAAAAAAATCTCAAAGGCCGGATCTACACCCCCCCAGCTTCTTCCACCCCTGAGCAACCTAAATCTCAGCCTAAATCCCAAACCCTTTACCCATCCTTGGATCCTTTCGGGGCTGCCCCCTGGCCTGCTAGAGAAAATCCTTCCTCCTCCTCCTCCTCTACAAACCCTTTCTCCACCCTGTCCACACCCCCACCCTATACCGGGGGCCAGGATACCTCCGAGCCCGTAGACTTATTCCCAGTTAATGTAAACCCTGGGAGAAACCGCCCTGTGGCGTGGTACCCTTGGGAGCCCCATGACCTCAAAGATTTGCAAAAGGCTGTGGCTGAGGATGGGCCTAACTCTCCCTGGGCTGATACCCTAATTGAGGGCATGGCCCACCAAGCCTTAGTCCCTCGAGACTGGAGGGACCTGGCCTAAGCTGTCCTTCCGAGCCCTTTGTTTTTAAAGTGGACGGCCTACTACCAAGAGGAGTGTCGAGTCCAGGGGGAGAGAAACCAAAATACCCAGCCTCCTGTACCCCTGACTTACAAGATGCTCAGTGGAACTGCCGACCAATACTCTACTGGTTTACAACAGGCGGCTATTGCCCCCCATATCAAGACCAAGTGCAGACGGCCACGCTGGCCGCCTGGAGAAAATTAGATGATGGACCCCCTGAGCCTCCCATATCAGTCATCACCCAAAAGCCTGGGGAGGATCTGCCTACTTTTATTGAAAGGGTTAACAATAGCTTAAAAAGGAAGTTCCCATCCGGGTCCCTTCGGGACTGATTTGTTAAAATGTTGGTGTGGGAGGGTATGACACCAGACCACAAGCTCGCCTGTGCAGGATTAAAAAGCCATACTATGGAAAGATGGATAGTGGCAGCCAGGGACGTTGGGTCTATGGGGCATCAACTCCAGGCAATGGCAGCCGCTGTAAAAGAAGGGCAACAAGAAAGTCTGCAAACACTGGTACAGGTGTTCCAACAGGCAAAAATCTCCTCCCCACCCATCTGCTTTAAATGCGGAAAGGAAGGTTATTTTCGCAGGGAATGTCCCTCCCAGGCCATACCCCCCTCTGTTAGGGGAGGAAAGGGGGATGGGCCTTGGACACCTTGCCCAAGATGCAAGAAAGGATTCCATTGGTCCCGGGATTGCCGCTCCAAATACAACCTTAAGGGGGAGCCTTTAAACTCCCTGAGGGGTGGCCCCCAGCCCCGTTAAAAAAGGGGAGGCTCCCTGCTCAAATTAACTGGACGGTCCCTATTGTTGGGGGGCTAAGACCGAAAATGACCATCACAATTGGGGACAAGTTATTTAAATGCTTAATAGACACAGGGGTGGACAGGACAGTCATCCGGAAAGAGGAAGCCCCCCCCTCCTGGAAACTAATTCCGGGACCCCCCATACAAGGGGTGGGCGGACAGTCCCCTTCATGGGTTACTTCGTCCTGGCTTCCCTGGGAGGATCCCAGTGGAAATAGGGGGGAAGTCCAGTCCCTGGTGGTCGGCGGGATCACCGCCAACCTTTTGGGACAAGATATACTAGGAGCCGCTGAGGCCGTGATTACCACCGATAATCGAGCCTTTTATGATGACGTCTTAGATGAGGAGGAGTATCAGCAGCAATATCAGCTCGATGGTCACTTGAGTAATTACAGAGATGACCCTCATTTTGAGCAGCTTAGACAAAGGAAATCAAACTCCCCTCAGTCTGGCCAGCAACGCTTCCAAAAGCCCCCCCAAAGGCCACTGCTCCTCCCTTTATTATAAAACTCAGGTGGCAGCCCGGGGAGCCCATCTGGGTGGAGCAGTGGCCTCTCCCCAAAAATAAACTTGAACAACTTCATCTCCTAGTAAAACAACAATTACAACTGAACCATATTCGGCCCTCCACCAGCCCCTGGAACTCCCCAGTGTTTGTCATAAAAAAATCAAACGGG
>PVJS01024348.1:0-28779 GCA_004027185.1 Glis glis
CTGCTCTTTTCACACACACACGCACGCACACACACACACACACACACACACACACACACACACACGAATGCACAAGAGTAACTGTGAGATGATTGATGTTAACTTGCTTCACTATATAGTAATCATTTCACCATATATATGTGTCATATAACATGCTCTATACCTTAAATACATACAATAATATTTTTTCAAATGAGGCAATAAGAATCACAGCTAGGGTTCAAACTCAGGCCTACCTCACTCCAAAGCTCATGCTCTAATTAACCTCTGCCTTACTTAAAGCCAATTTGAATATAAACTGTGTATTGTATACAAAGCAGAGAAGGCACTAAACAAGACTGTGTTGAGTGAAAGAGCAAACGGGTCTCTCTTCTTGATGTCCAGAACTATCTATGAAGCCTAAATAAGTTCCATTCCACGGTGTCATACAAAAGAAGAAAAACGCAGAAAGCAGACCTAGTCCAAAGGACTTGACCATTTTTATTGGAAAGATAAGACTTTTACAAATAAAGCAATTAGGGAGCAAAACCAAGCAGCCACATTTATTACCAAAGGCCTGGGCAGGGTTCAAGTCTTCTCTGAGAAGCCCCATTATTTGGAATCCAAATAAAAGTGAAAATGTGAACCAGCAGGATCTGGTCCCTTCCTTGTCACCACCCCACCCCAACTCCCACCCAAGAACATTCTCTCACACTATCTTAAGAAAAAGCATACATAATAAACAAGTAGATTGAACTCGGGAACTTAATGTTTCTTAATTGAGCATGGTTTTCCACAGCAATCTCTTCCACCTTTTGTCTCTGCAGCAGTGGAGAGCAACCCGTTGTCCAGCCCTACAACTCAAAATGTCAACCACAGTGTGACACACTCTGTCTTCTATAAACTGAAATGTCTCACTTTATAATAAATGCACATCAACCCCAGAAACACAAATTCTCTTACTTTTCAGGCCACTGTGAAACTCCAGCTTAATCTTTATAGAGCCATTTCAATGTAAAGTTGAAAAAAATTACGTTTTAATAATGAAAACTGTGCATGATGCATGATTCCTGTTTGCCAGTGTCCTCCCTCGTGTTGTGACAGATCGGGGCTGGATGGTTGTGTGTGTGTGTGTGTGTGTGTGAGAGAGAGAGAGAGAGAGAGACAGAGACAGAGAGAGAATGACAGAGAGAGAATGACAGAGAGAGAGGAAACCTTTCTATGGGGCTTATTGAATCTTTCCACCTCCTCCTGAAAACTCTGAAGAAATGCACAGTTTTTTTCAACATTCAAATGAGTGCGAATCAGAACGGTGGTTCTCATAGGACTCATCCTTTATGTCGAGTGTGGGGTCACTGACAGGATTGAAATGGATCCAAGTCCCCTTGATTAGCTGATTTTTAAAAGTCTGGAGGCAGCGGGCAATGGTGAACCAGCTCTAGTCTCACCCTAGCACAAATAAGCCAGGAGAATTTTAACAAGTTAGTAAAATCTGAACCAGTTTCCTTTTGTATAAAATGAGAGAAAAACCGGCTGCTCTTTAGCAAAATTCACACACTGGCAGCCTGAAGAGGTATTTGCTCAGCCATCCCTACCCCCAAGACCATTTCTATATCGGAGCGCTACAAAGAGGCCTCATTGGCTGAGCATGGTGGTACACACCTGAAATCCCAATACTAGGGAGGCTAAGACAGGAGGATCGCAGGTTCGATGTCAGCCTCAGCAACTTAGCAAGACCCTCAGCAACTTAGTGAAACCCTGTGGGCTGTAATCCCAATACTTGGGATGCTAAGACAGGAGCATTGCAGGCTCGAGGTCAGCCTAAGCAATTTAGCAAGACCCTCAGCAACTTAGTGAAACCCTGTGGGCTGTAATCCCAATACTTGGGATGCTAGGACAGGAGCATTGCAGGCTCGAGTTCAGCCTCAGCAACTTAGCAAGACCCTCAGCAACTTAGTAAGACCCTGTTTCAAAATAAAAAATAACATCAGGCTAGGGGTATAGTGCAGAGGTAGGATGCCCCTGGGTTCAATCCCCAGTATCACCAAAGAGAGAGAGAGAGAGACTTCATTGCACGTCTCTTAAATTTTAGTGTACCAACAGAACCTTCCTAAAAGTCTCTCCCTGACCCCCAACCCTAGAACTTCTGACACACGTGGGCAGAGACAGGGTCCAGGAATGTGCATTTTTCACAAGAGCACTCAAGTGATTCCAAGGTACTTGGTGCACGGACCATCCTTTGAGAAATAGTGGCTTAGTTGAAATTCTTGGTAATGTGGGTGCTTGCATTGTGAATTAGCAAATACCAACTTAACAGTGATGGACCCCAAATCTAACTTGAGTGAACTGAGAGCATGCAGTAGAAAAGTGCATGTGTTACATTACACATGCAGATGAAGGGTCCAACTCTAGCATGATCTGCTACGTACACGCGGCGTAAGTGATCCTGAGTATTCTCAGTTTTTCCATCTGGAAAAACAAAGGTAGTAAGGATTATCCCCCAGAATTCTCTGGGGGATGAGGAACCTCAGGAGGTAACCTGGCTCTGATCTTGGAGGACAGAGAAGCTCCTGAAGCCCTGTACGTTGCCTGGCCCCATTCCCTGCAGAGGTGCTGTATGTGGAGCTGAGGCCACCAGGTGTCCGCAACCCTGCCTGTCAGCTCCTCACCTGTGCAGGCTGACTTCAGCTCCCCGGAAAAGCAAAATGAATGTCATTTCTCCTGGTCAGAAAGGAAGCAGCCTGCAACCATCTGCACTGGTTTCAAACCAGACCACTTATTTTACTCACTATAAAAACTGAAAGAAAAATGCATCTACTCTGCCCCTCCCCCAAGGCTGCTCCATCTCCCTGCCCCCAAGGCCTGAACAACTGGGGCAAATTCCTGAAGTGGAAATTAAATGATAAACTTTGGCCACTTCATAAGACATAGAGAGGCTAAAGTCACAAAACGGCTATTGATGTATGTCCCCTGATTAAAGTCATTCCAAGGCACTCATTTCTGGGAGTGAAGGGGCCCATAGAAACCGGAAGGAAGGAAGACAGAGAGACGTTCTGAGGATAAATGAGAAAAGCAGTCTAGTCTGTTCATAGTCCAATGGCATTATGATTTGAGTTTTATATATTAATGAAGATTAAATCCAAAGTTTATTATAAACTCTTTATGACTATTAATAATTCAACGGCAAGGAAGTAAAGAAGCCATTCAAATTCAGATTGGTAAAAAAAGAGCTAAGGGATGCTTAGCCTCTCTCCTCCTCACCAAAAAACAAAACAAACCGGTGGGATAAATTAATTGTGATCGTATAAATTATAAATGCTTCATAATCACCTGGGCCAGGCTTTGTTTGCAAATGGTAGCCCCTTTCTTGATTGTTTTTTTTCCAAGTGGTCTATGCCAATGAGTTCAGGATCACCAAGGGGACCATTCATAACATATGACAACTTGACCAGCAGAAAAATGAAATGGAGCTGGGCACCAGGAGAGGCCCCTGCGTTTCCAGAGAGCAGCTAAGAATCCATTGTGTGGCATGCAATATTTATAACGTCTGCCCATGTATTTTTCAGTGCAATAAATGGTGTCTAGGAATATTTACTGTTTTCTGCTTGAAAAGCAAATATGTGGCGAGAGGGCTGGGCACCCATAAAATTAGTAAGTAAAAGGCAGACACAGGCAAGGTCGATTGCCAGACGACAGTGTAAGAAGCCACTCTTGATCAGATGGAAGAACAACGTAAAGAATTAGGAGAGCAACTTCATTTTATCCAAGTACCTTTTTTTCCCTTTCCAAGGGGGAAAATGCACACTCTCACACTACATACATGTGTACACACATTATCATGGCAAATTTAAAGTACAATACCAAGAGCTTTTCTTTAATAGTTTTGACATGTGTCACCAGAAACTAAGGAGGTGTTCAGAAAACCAAGCACGGACCTGCGTTAACCTTATCTTAAAGCTGAACGATTGTTTTCAAACTATTATTGAGTATCCCTTGTCTAAAATGCTTGGGACCAGAAGTGCTTTGGATTTCAGATTTCAAAATATTTCCATATATATAATGAGATATTGGGGGGGGTGGGGCCCAAGCCTAAACATGAAATTCATTTATGGTTCATATACACCTTATGCACATAGCTTAGAGGGTAATTTTAGAAAAGATTTTAATAATTTGTAAATGAAACTGTTTCACATGTGGAATTTGCCACTTGTGGCACCATACTGGGGCTCAGAAAGTTCCAGATATTGGACTTTCCAGATAAGGAATGCTATATGCGGTGGTTCTAGAATGACTGTAAAATGTTTGATTTTGTGAGAAATTAAGTGCTGGTACTTTTGTGTGGGAGTGTGAAATCTCTCTAGATACCCACTCCTTGATTCGATGTGGGACTCCTCAGGAAATAATGAACTGATAGCAGCACATGACACAAGATAAAATGACAAGAGTAGAAATTGCTGTAAGTCCCTCCCCTTCCACTACAAGTGCTATTAAAAACAGCCTTGACTAGGGGTGTGGGGCATTGGTTGACCCTAAGTGTGGTTCTAAGCACTTCTGTACTGGAGTATGTAACGTGTGTGAACAAAGAGACGAAACCTCTTACAACCTTCAGAATCTCCACCCCCTAAGGTGCTGAGGGCAATCTGCAAATTAACAGCTATTATGCTAATTAATATGGGGACTTAACACCTTTTTTAAAAAGTCTAATAATATATCTAGAAGAAAGACACTGGCAAAAACTGATTTTAGAACCCGGAACTACTTAGTGCATGTGTTTTTGTTCAAGACAAGTTAAAGAAAACAAACATGAACTAGTGGAAAAATGAAAATAAATAAATGACTACAGGATTATAAGTTTTTGGTGCAGTGTGGACCAGCCCCAATTGTGTAGACCCTCAATCAGGAAAGTCTTTATATAGGTGAAAAGTGTATCATTCTTTCCATTCCCTCTCATTCCACTGGGTCATAAAACCATTCTTATCTGCAAAAATAACTAGGACTGATTAATTAAGTATAAGGGAAATAACAGATAAGATCTACACTGACAGTCCAGGGCTTTGGGTTTGTGTTTGTTTACATGTCATAGTGGTGGATGAACTAATAAGAGGTCAACTCAGAATAAACACGTGGAGGCAAAACATTTAGCTGACTGTTGGAACTGGGCCAACCTCCTTGATTCTCTCTAGGTTCCATCTCCTGCTTTCTGCTCTAGTATCCTCCCCTTACCTTTCCTCCCTATCTGCTACGTGGATTCATGAACCTGCCTTTCTATTAGCTCAGGCTGACAACACAAATTATCCATGCCGGGATTATGCTTTTCCTTGCTTTCTCTCAGGCAACCCTGTTTCCATGGTCTACAAGCCAGTTTAACCAAATCCAGGGCTAGTTTAATATCACAAAAAGACAGTTCTTTCTCAAAAAGCACTCGAGCTTGGTATAAAGCACATCTCCTCTCCCCGACCTTCTCCTCCCCCTACCCCCCCACCACATAAAACGATCCAATTTTGACATAAAATCTCTAAAATAGAAACTTGGTTGAAAGGCGATTCTTTGGGAAAGTGAACCTCAACGTTAGGAGGTTACAGACTTATTCCAACGCTAAGTGCTTTTTGCACACAACTGGCCTTTCGCGATTGATTTCTGAGTTCTGGGGCACGCACGCGCTTTTGAATGTTCTCAATCCCGGTAAGTCTTAAACCTTCTGAAGACAGATTGTATTTCTTTGGAATGAGCCAAAAGCATTTAGGAGACAAATCTGGTGGGTCTCCAGCTGGGAAATACCATTTGGGTCAGAGCTATAAAGTATCAAGAGTGATTTTCTGGTGTGGTTAGAAAATTAGCTCTGAAAGTCATGTCCAAAGACGCCTTCCAGAAATGTGTATAGCAATGACACCATCGATGGGATAAAAAGTGCTTGAGCCCCTCAATTGACGACTGGATGGATAAGGCTATTTCACTGCCTCCATCCCCTTAAATATGCTATTTGGTCCCTTAGCCTAGAATACAAGGCCTTCTCTCCCAATCTGTCTCCTCCAAATATCTACATTTTTCTCGTCCCTCAAAACGTGCTCCTTCAGGAAGCCTTCTCTAAGTTCCATCTGATACCCCTCTCCTCCGCACTTCCATGTCCTCCACCCACCTCGTCCTTCCCTCTGGCATACAGGGTAAAATTTAAAGGACACCGCGAACAATGGTTTCCTTTTCTGCCCCCAATACCAAACTGTCTATTTTTTTGCAAATAACAATGATGTTTTATAGCACTTGGCAAAGCAAGAGCACCATACAGTGCTTCATAAATGCTCACTGCCCAAATAAATCCATTTGAAATATTAACTCCTTACTCTTTAGTTTTAACTCACATGATTTGACAAACTTGTCATCTGTAATCCAGTGCCAACCCAGGAGTAGTTTTTGAAGAAAGACTCTCAGAGTGGTGGCCCCGAGCCCCTCTGTTATTTTTTTTTTCAGCAATGATCTAAATGCTAGAGGAGAAAAAAGGCTAAAGGAGAAAATTATAACATGAGCTAAGGAAGAGGCCCAGGGCTCAAAAATACAAACACCTGAATTAGTGCTCAAAATGACATTGGTAACTTGGAGAAATAGTTTACCTCGAACTAAGTAACTTAGGCAAAAATGTATTTGGGCCCACATTAGAGCTACTTCTCGATCTACAAAAATATACCCCAAAAGCTTACTAGGAAGCATAATTCTCAATACCAAATCCTCTTATCTTCCATTAAAAATCGCATGCAAATAGCCTACTACTCCTTGCAATCCCATTTTTGGCCAGGTTGCCCAAATGTTTGCTTCCATAAAGATACACATAAGAACTTGCATAGGAACTCCATTCATAAATGGCCCCCAACTGGAGACAAATGGAATCTTCACCCAAAGAAGAATGGGTAAGCACACTACAGAATATTCCTACAAAGGGATACTGCTCAGCAACAGTAAAGAATGGGCCACCTATCAACCCGGCCTCCTGTATGAACCACAGAAACGTAAGGCTTGGTTGCAGAAAGTAGGCCCAAGAAGACCACACACCATAGGTTCCATTTGTATGAAACCTAACAACATGCAAAAAAAAAAAAGGATTGATTGAGAGAATGCACAAGGGACATCATAGGGTGCCAGAAATTGTCGATATCTTGAACTTGGTGGTAATTACGCAGATGTATACATTCACCAAAAATCATGAGGTTGTGCATTTAAGACATGGTATTTTATATTTTATGTAAGTCTACACTTCAAGGAAATTTTTAATTTTTTAATCTGCTTAGATATCTCTATTTCCAATGGGAAATTTAATCCTAAACTACAACAGAGCACTGGAGGCGCAGAGGAAGTTGAGGATGGGCGGGGAGGGGGGATAGCGGCCCTCTTGGATTCTTGTCACAGGATCAAAAGGCGGGAGAGCAAACATGACAGTATCAGGGCACTAGAATCCTAGGTGTGACCCCAGGAGGGAAGTAGCCCTGGATATTAAGGTTCTAGTGCTTGTGTCCCGAGATAGTCTGCAGACTCTGGAACTGATCACTCAAGAAACCGGCTGCTACATAATTCATTAAGGCTTATTGAGGTCTCTAAATCCTGAGATTTTTCATATAGACTGCTGTGTAGCTAAGTGCTAAGTACTCCCTCAGAAGGGATACCAGGTATTATGGCAAAGGCATAATAAAATAAAAATTTAAAAAATGTGAGTAGGAAAAGAAATTGCCAGGTGCTGGGATGAAGTTAGAATGAGTTAATAATTTGAGAGGTAGAGATGACGTGGGGCTCACAGTAGACCACAAGCAATTTTAAATCTGTCAATCAAATACAAAGGACACACATAAAAGCGGGGAGGAACACAGATGGTATGAGGGGAGATGGATTTTTGCATGAAAGAAATGCCAATTGGTACTTCAGTTAAGGTCCTGGGTCCCCTCATTCACTGCCTAAGCCATTGATCCATAGAGGATCAGACTGGAGGAAACTGTGAAATTCATGTAACTATCTCCTCACCCAGCACGCAAGACCTGTGGCCTGGTATGTACATAATAAGGGATTTAAATTTAAAGACCCAAACATTGAAATTACCCATGAGGCTGTCATTTTCTACCAAACTTGGGGAGCGTCTGTAATTCAGATGTTTAACAAGAAAGTAAATTAGAAAACACGCAGAGCTGCTCTGGGTTTCATTTCAAAGAATTCCTGAACACAATAACTGCCCAGAATTTTTAGAGAGAGTATCTGACTGGGAAAAGGGTGCCATCTCATCCCTGCTCCATCCATCCCCAGGATAATCAGGGGGGTCTCTTCGCTGAGGATGGCTGGGAGCCAGGCAGCCATGTAGATGCATGGGACACCTTGCTTCCTGGGTGGGGCAGCCAGACTAGTAAACAGTGACCCCCAGCTGCCCAGGGAAATGAGTGTCTGGCAACCCTTCGCCTACTGATTTCTAATAACCACATTCTGGCTCTCAAACCACCTCATTATGGCCATATTTTACACATACCCTTACTCTAAGTGGTTACAAAATACAAACTGAGTAATAAGTTAGTAACTGTTCCCATCCCTGGTCAGCTTCCTTCAGCCAGTACATCACCCCTTTGGAATTTTAATGCAAATGCTGGGACACAGAAAGGAATCTGGAGGTCACACTCAACTATGTGAAAGTACTTCTTATCTGAACGTTTCTCCCCAGAAGTCATAACTTGTCTAAACTAATGAAAACTAACACAGAAAGAAAGCGAGAAGGGAGGGAGGGAAGGAAAGGGGAAGAAAGGAGGAAGGAGAGGGAAAGAAAAAATAAATGAAATGAAAAAGAACAAAAAGAGAGAGAAGAGAAGAGAAGAGAAAAGAAAAGAAGAAAAAAGAAAGGAAAGGAAAAGAAAAGAAAAAAAGAAAAGAAAAGAAAAGAAAAGAAAAGAAAAGAAAAGAAAAGAAAAGAAAAAAGAAAAGAGAGAAGAAAAAAAGGGTTATGTTTCTGTATGGGGACGTGGTGAGGTGGGGTGGGGAGAGGGTTCCTTCTGTGGAGAACAAATATAGGGATAATAAACCACACGTTCCCAGGACAGCCCAGAAAGTTTTATCTTCAAATGTGTAGCAGCTGCATGAGTCACACATTAAGTGCTGACCTACTGGGATGTGTTTCTGGTGATTATCACCAGAAAACAGAGAGGCTGCAAGGGCTGGTTTGGTTTGGGGCAGAGCCAACCACTTCTATGACCAGAGCAGAGAGAGCACTAAGGGACAGGGGTGGTGACAGGGTGCTGCACCATTGACAGAGCAGCTCCGAGAGTCACATTCCCTGCAACCTTGCACAGAGGTAGGATGGGATTTGCTTCCATGTTACAGGCAAGGAGACAGAAGACCAAAGCAGAAAGCAACCGTGGTTCCGCCCCTGGAAACCAGCAGCTCTGGGCTCCAAGTGGCTCTAGTGGAAATGGCCCCAGGGGATGTGCTCATCCTGTAGTCCATGTGACAGTCCCAGGCCTGGTCTTGCTGTGTTAAAACCAAAAGGCCTCAGTTGGTCTCCATGAGCCCTGCCCCCACTCATTCCTGTCCTCGTGACTGACTACAGGAGCATATTTTTATGGTAAGTTGGACAGGGGAAGGCAGTCACAGGAGGGTAGGTGGCAAAGGTCCTGGAACTGAGTCACAAGCCCAACACAAAAGCAAATACCAAACCTTTGGAATGAAATTGACCACATTATGTTACGTGCATGTACACATAGGTAACAACAAATCCCACTATTATGTAAAATTATAATGCACCAATAAAAAAGAGAGAAAAAACATCCTCCAGGCAGTAGAAAAACCTGGACTATAACGGTAGATGGTCACCAAAGAAGGAGGCAACAAAAACACAGAGGACGGCTCCTGTCGCGTGCTAACAACTACACCTGGCAACACAACAGTTTACTGAGATGCAAAATTCGCTACAACAGGACATTCCACATTTGGGGCCCTAATCTCCTTGTCTTTCCACAGCTCTGTCATAGAACAGGATGCCTTGGGGAACACACTGCCAGGACTGTGTGTATTCGGACCACTGTACCTTTAGTGAGGACACACAAAAGCTAGGAAACCAGTGTCCACTTCACCAGATGGTTGTTATAAGTTGGCTCGCGGGGATTGGCAATGCTCAGTTGGGACCAGAGTCCTCAAGGTGAAGGTTGTGGACACAGCAGAGCTACAATGCAGAGCCCCCCCTCAACACGTATACACACACCCGGCCCCTGATGCAAATCACTGTGGCTCCTATCCAAACTTCCTATTAACTCAGAGAGGGTCAATCCTCCCACATCCAGAGACTTCCTGATGCTCCGCACAGAATTCCAGACCCTTGGGCGCTTGCACTGGCTGGCCAGAGGAGCTCTCTCCCAAGCCCACTGTCATTTCCTTGAGGCGACCATATAGAGGAAAGGGCACAAGGTAAAGGAGAAGGTGAGGAAGAATGACCCGGGAGTCACCCCCTCCCTCCCCCGGCTGTCCTCCCCATTCTCTACTCCAGGACGCCATCCATCCCCAGGCTGGCTGAGTCCTCCCTCACAGTATTGCTCCAACCCACCCCCATTTGCCACTGTTACTGTCGCCACTCAATTCAAGTTACTATGATTGCTCTCAGGCTATAAAAATAGCCTCCTAACTTGCCTCCCTGCCTAGCTCCTGTCCCTCTTCAGACAGTTCTCCACACAAGCAGGCAGAAATAGAAAACAGGACACCGTATTCCCCCGCTGTTTAACCTGCAATGGTTCCCCTATAACCACACACACACACACACACACACACACACACACACTCCCAGAGGTGTGTGCAAGTCCACGTGCAAGGAGACCCTGCTCACCTCTCCAACCACATCTGGCCACACCCTCCCAGTGATGCCAGTTCTTACATGTGCTTCTCTGCTATCTGGAATGTCCTTCCCCCAGCTCTGCACAGGGCTGGTTCAGCCTGAATTTCTGTCTCTGCTTAAATGCCACCTGCTCAAGGAGGCCTTCTCAGCTGGCCACATCTTACTGTCAGCATGCCTCCCCCACCACCCAACACATTTCGAATCCCTGAGCCCTGTTTGTTTCTTCAGAATCATAGCAAAATTTCTTCTGATAAGGAAACACTATACAATTATTGCATTTAAATTCTAATATAAGATCATTGGTACTTTCTATCTCCTATAGAAAAATGCGAGTCTCCTGAATATAGAGATTGTGATTCGATTTTTTTTCCCAGCAGAATCCCACTGAGAACACAGCCCAGTTCCTGGTGAAGATGGAGGAGAAATCCCTGCACTATAGAGATGAACTGTGGTTTGGTTTATTTGTTTTGTTTTGGTTTGTTTTGTATTGGGGATTGAACCTAAGGGCATTCTACATCTGAGCTCCACCCCCAGCCCTTTTTACTTTTTCACTTAGAAATGGGGTCTTGATAAGTTGCTGAGGCTGGTCTTGAACCTGTGATTCTTCTGTCTCAGCCTCCTAAGACTAGAATTACAGGCCTGTGCCACCTCACCTGGCTTAAAATGCATTCTCTCACAGGCTCTTACTGCTGAGCAGAACCTTCAGAAATCACCACACCATACCCCCAAATCTCTAACCCCATTTTAGCCATACTAGGTCAGCGACTGAGCACTTGTTTCACTTCTGGGGAGACCCTCACAGGTGGGGACCCTTTATCCAATTAATGCCACTGCTGAAATCTTCATTCCAAAATGCACATGTGGCCTTTCAGCCAGTTTCCTGTTTTTCATCGCTGGGCCTTCGTCCAAACTTAATATATGGAAATCCCACTCGGAAAGTTTGCTAAGGAACGATGATCCTCACTGCATTTTCCCATCATCTGGGTTCTACCCCGGTGAACTCCATTTAACCCAGATGGTCCTTTATTAAGGAAGGTTTGTTTGTCTGGGTGGGTTTTTTCCAGGGTGAGTCCTTAAGTGGAAACTCTACTCTGGTTTTCCAACACTGTTTTCACAGCAGCTGGAGGACAGAGGCCACTGTCCTCTCTCTTGTAAACAAAAAGGCCAAGCTGCAGTCCTGCGGCCACCCAGACAAACACGCACCCCTGCTGGGAGGGCAGCCCCATGCAGTGCGTGCACGGCGGGCGGTGGTGGCGGAGGAAGCAGCTGTCTGCTTTCCATTACTGCACTGTCCCTCATGCAAAAGCCAGCCCTTGGATGCATTAGTGGCTTTATTTCAAAAGGGCCATTTTCATGAGTTTATTGACTGCACATCTACAGGTTCTTCTGAAGAGATGCTTCGCCTAAGTCTCAGGAAAGAGACCTTACTTAAGCAAACCCATTTAAAAATTTGCCTCTATAGGGAAATGTCTATGGACAGCCTAATATTCATAAAAGGCGATCTCTTTATATGAAACCAGCAACCCTGGGAATTTTAAATGCCCTATTTACTGTTGTTTTTATAAAAGGCTATCAATTCTCACTCTACTAATAAGGAAACTACAGTCATCCAGACAGGAGGAGGGCTGTAACTAATCTTTGTGCTATCTATGAAGAAAGGATTGCTAAGCAAATTATAATGCATGAATAAGGTTGTTCCAAGAATAGATAAAACACTTGGCAGAAACTATTTTAAGTCCCCTGTAGTACTTTGGAGCTACCCATTAATTTATAAACAGTTGATCTACTAATTACAAAAACTTTTTATCTATTCATTTAACTAGGTCTCTGGGGAGCAAGGCAGGCAAGGCTGAGCTTGGTGCCATGAGCTTATGTAGACTGGCTCTTTGTTACGGGAAGGAGGACTTTCTTTCAAGAAGTCCACTCCATTTCATTTTTAAAGGTTTGGATTTTTTTCCCCAGATTTTAATCTAAATGTGATTTCCCTCTTTTATCAGTTTTCTACTGGTGCTGTGATAAATTACCGTAAGCACCGCAGCTTGAAACGACACTCATCATTTAGCTTGCAGCTCTGTGAGTCAGAAGTCTGGGCAGTGTGACTGGTTTCTCTGATGAGGATTTTGCAAGGTGTAGGTCAGACCATGTCATTACCCAGAACCCTGGGTCGTCTTCTACACAGCCAGCATGGCAGAATTCTGTTCCTGGTGGCTGTAGGACTGTCGCTCTGTTTCCTTGCTGCCCATTAGTCAGGGCCACTCTCTACTATCTTAGGAAATCTACATTTCTTGCAGGCTCCCTCCCCCCACTCTGCAAACCATGGAAGGAGCTGCTGTCTTCCGACATGAGTCTTTATCTGGAGGAAGTGCAGAGTCTCTTCTAAAGGCTCATCAGATCCCATCCAGTTGAGCCCACTCAAGATAATCTCCTTATCTAAGTCAACTGTTCAGGGCCTTAATTTCATCTGCAAAGAGCTTTCCAGAGCAGAACCTACATCCGTGTTCAAAAAGATAACTAGATAAGACATGTGTCCATCAGAGTGTGCAAGTCTTGGGGGCCATTTTAGAGTTTTGCCTACTATTCCTGCCCATTATTCAAAATTAGTGATGTTTTTCACAAGATGAAAAACAAATTTAAATTGGTTCCTCGGCACCATTTTTCTCCTCTTGACTTAAATGTCTTGACACTTTAACAGGGTCAATATGATATTCCATTTTAAGACCTTCCCCCCACCTACCCACCCATGTATAGAAGGCATTAAGATTTCTCAAAGACAGCTAACAAGACACATCTTCCTTCTATTCCCACATACGTACCACCAGCCAGGAGTGGTACTGGAAGGAGTCACAAATATCAGACTTAAATATTAGAATCAGCCTTCAATATTAGAATAAGAAATATGAGAAAATCCAGATGTCAGCAATATTTTGGATGTCACATGCATAAACTTAACATCTTCCCTTCCCCCACCCCCCAAAATAGAGGCTGTCCTACAAAAAACAAGGTCAACCTCACAGGCATTAAAAAGTTAAACACTAGTTGGACCAGCAATCCCAGTATTTGGGATTCTGACACAAGAAAATCGCAGGTACACAGCCAGCCTCAGCAACTTAGTGAGACCCTCCACAACTTAGTGAGACTCTGATTCAAAATAAAAAATAAAATAGGGCTGGGGTTGTAGCTCAGAGGCAGAATGCCCCTGGGTTCAATCCCTAGTACCCCCACACACACATACACACACAAGTGTAACACTCTTAATGAGACCTTTTAGGGAATCTAATAAGTGTGTGTGCATGCGTGCGTGTGTGTGTGTGTGTGTGTGTGTGTGTGTGTGTGAGAGAGAGAGAGAAAGTGACAAAGGGCTACACAGATAGGTGTCTTATTGTCCCACAGTCAACAATAATACATAAGCAGAGGCATTATTCTCAGTGATGACGATACATCCAGCCTGGCCCTCTGAATTTATCCATCCTGCCTTATTTTACTCATGATCCCGCTGTCTTCTCTGGTTCTCTTCCTCTTGGAAATTCCGAGAGTATGTAAATAGGAAATGGAAAACTCTCAAACCCACTATTCACCATGGCAACAAACATTTAAGGAGCCCTACTGCGTGCCAGGCACTGTGCTGGGGGCCAGAAAGATATGAATTCACAAAACAGTGTCCCACCTGCTTCTGTGGAGCCCACGTGCTGGGGGACAGACAAGCAAGAGACTTGACAAGCAAGGGTGTCAATCGGGGAAAACAAGGCAGGAGGGTGGTAACACTGGCTAGAGGGGCTCGCTGGGTGTGACAACTGAGGGCACCACTCATGTGACTGACTTTGAGCAAACAGGGATAGGGTGAAGACAGGGCCGTGCAGAGATCTTGTGAGGGGCCCTGACACTAGAGTGTTCTGGAAGAGTGTTGGGAGAGAGCACGAAGCCCGGAGATGGAAGCAGGCTGGGTGGCGCGGCCCACAGGAAGCCTGTGGTGTCCGGAGCCACATCCTACAGGAACGTAGGCACTGCTGGGTTTTGAACAGAGCGAACCATGACAGGCATAGAGAAGGGCGTTCTGAGGGCTTGCTGGGGAGAGGCCTGGGGAAGACAGGAGGCCGGACAGGACCCAAAAGACTCTGATCTGAAAGAGATATGGCGCTGATCAAAACCTGGCTGGTGAATCTCCTGCAGTCAAAAAACGTGTTTTAACTGCTTCTACCCCCTCAGAAATTATCAAGAACCAGAATAGCCTGGAGCCAGGCCAAGAAATGCTACCCCAAAGTTGTGATGCAGTTGAGACCCCAGGAGTGGGGGGCCACCCTGGCTGGCTCACCCTGCCATCCTGAGCAAAGACCCCCAGGTGGCTGGGTAGGGGAGGGTGCCGCCCACCTCCACGGTACACAGCCACTCGGTAACCACTCCTCTTTGGAACTTTTGAACAGAAAACTGTGGACAAAGGAAGTAATAGAAAGAGCCCATGCTTGCTAATCTATGGGAGACAGAGGGGTCTGGTGAATTAGGAATGGTAATCATAAGGTGCAACACCCTCATGCTGCAGCCCTCAAAGGCGCAGGCCGCAGGTCCCTCCCCACTACTTCCCCTCCGCTCTGCACACAGCTGCCCTTTCAGTGTGGATTTCCTCCCCTGATGATATCAGGGAGAAAGCCTCTGGCAGGCACTGATCTTGCCTGTTATCACCTTGTAGCCCGGTCCCTGAAGGAGCACTGCGAAGCACTTAGCACACACAGTGCGACACTGGCAGGGGATCTCTAAAAGGGGGACCCTGGGGATGGAGCGGGCTCCTGGTGTGGCACCTGCAGCCACATGCCCAGACCGCGCTGAATAGGAGAGAGTCTGTGCCTAGGAGGGAATGTGGAACTGGGGGGGATGAAGAGATTATTAGAAGGAAAATGTTAGAAAAGCTCTAGCCGGACACCTAAACACCTAAATCTGTTCTTTTGAGCTACTTTTTCTAACTTTGTACAAAGATGCAGTGGTGGGGGTGGGGTAGCTGCATCAATTTCTTTTAAGTCAAAACTTACGCTAACTCAAGGTAATATTCATTGCTGGCTCTTTGGCTAATTTATCACTTTTGTGATTTAAGCAAACCTAAAATGGTCAAGCTGATTGACAAACCATTTTGCTATAACACTGGATTACACTATAACTTCATGTGTTTCCACCCTGCCCACTGTTCTTTAGCTTCAACAATACAATTTGATGCTGTGTCCTTATTTCAGGGATTTCTGACAGCAGATTTGTTCTCTGACATGAACCTACTGTACTCTTGGCTCTTTGAAAAAGGAAAGGGATGGCTCCTGACCATTCCTTTCACGCAGTTACTGAAAGCTTTACTACTATATATTACTGTACATATTTTGGGTGAAAATAAAAGGAACCAATGAACAGTCAAGATTTGATATACCAGACCCTTTCCAGGAATAAAGGGTACCCAGGGATTTCTTTCTGGGATGCCCAAATGAATCCCATAACTCCACACACACATGAATGCGCACACACATGCCCACAGAACCTTTGCACAGCCTTTAGTGTGGGACACTCCGATTTCCGTAAAGCATGGGACAAAGAAACCAATCCCTGGGGACAAAAGTCAGGTTTCTCAAACATACTGGGATATTTGATTTCAACATCTTAAACACCCATGGTGGCTGCCGCCCTTTGTCCCACACCCTTCACTACCCAGTGTGTAGGGAATGAGGAGTGAGGAAAGGATTTGGGGCAACCAGAGAGATGATTAAAATTTGTTTTTTTCCTCTCACTGGAACACTTCATTGTGCTCCAGGCCAAATGCAAAGATCCCGTATCCAAGCAGAAGGACCTTAGGAGAAAAACCACGCCCACAGTGACAACCATCTGAAACCTGCTCACCCTGACGCTGCTAGTCTGGTTGACTGCTGGATCCCCAGATCCCATACAACACTCAGAGGATCGGGACAAAAAAACTGTTGGATTGACGAATTAAAGCAAATTTCAAGCCTTTAAAATGCGGAACTTGCAGACAGGCAACTACCAAGGATGGTTTCTAGGGGCAATTTTCCAAGGGACTCTTTTGATCTGTCTTGTTTTTCTTCAGAGTTTATGGATCAAAATAAAATATTCCCAGTACTTGAAACTAGACAGCAATAGACATGAATACTTTTAAGGGTTCTTGATCCCTTGTCTTTTGGATTTTTTTCCTTAATAAAAGTTCAAATTGCTCCAAGAAGGTAAATAACAAGATGTGCTCAACTTTATTCTTTTGGCAAGAAGTTCAAACTTTCTGGTATCTCCATCCCACCTCCCAGTGCCTGTTTACTCTTCTTTTTATAGAGAATAAATTGAGGACTGAAAATAAGACTAAAAGCCCACTAATCCAGAACAGTCTCTGGGTGGCCAGGTCTCCCAGGTAGATGTGTTTAATGCCCAGTCTTTCAACGAAAAGCAAAAACTCAAATTAATGATGAGATAAAATTAAATTTTGGAGAAAGTTGCGCATCGATGATAGGTTCATTTTCTGAAAACTTGCCCGACAGCCTCATGAGTTCTTATTATAAACAGCTTGTAAAATGTATACCAACCACACGCAAATATTTGACTAGTGGTTAATGGGGAAATTAGTCATAAATCGTGAAGTTACCACAACCAAACCAAACTTGCCATTGTTGAGGGCGAAAGGCCATTACATTTTTAAATGTCTCTTTAGTAAAGATTAGGCTTTGGGTTTTCAATGTGATCATAACCATATTGTAATTAAAGCAAACAAAACTACTTTCAGAAAGGCAAATTCAAGCCAGTTTGGGGTACAAGTAGCACTTCTTGAATGTTTCAGGACCTGAGAAGCAAAGAGAAAATGTGATCAAAATTCCACCCACCCTACTCTAAACTGGAACTTATGGTCCATCCCTATCACAAATATCTCTCCACCTGAAGTTACCTGTGAGGTCCTTTTCTCAGCAAATTCCTCATGGGAGTTGGAAGTTATGTGAACCCAAAGTAAGAAAGTACTATGAATGGAATGATTGATTTTTATCTCCAGACCTGCTTGGGCTGGTCCTATTTCAATGGCCAACTTTTCTCAGACACTAAGCTGGAATCACTAAGAAGAAAAAAATCCTTTCAGCCACCTCCAGACATTGGGAAAGCCCCGGATTCTCGACTCCTCACACAGCCTCCCAAGATGCTGATGAGGCAGGGCGGGGAGAGATACTGCATTCCACCTGCGCAGAGAGCATCCCAGACGTGGCCCAGGACAGCTCAAACACCCTCCCACACATGGGAGCACAGGAGCTGGAAGTTTTTGAGAAAAGCACGGTTGTACAGTGGGTTCTCATTTACCAAAGTGTGTGAAAGAGAGCATTCCTTGAGATAACATACTTGTGGGGACACTTAAGTAGAAATTGGAGTCAAATCTGAGGCTTTAATGTAAATGAAGCTCAACTCAAAAAAAGTTCAATGCGCTACCTTTTACACAACAGGACATCAACCAACCTTCCTTCCTACATTCATTCATTCATTCACTCCTAACAGGACATCAACCTTCTTTCCTTCCTTCCTTCCTTCCTTCCTTCCTTCCTTCCTTCCTTCCACAGGACATCAACCTTCCTTCCATAACAGTTTATCAACCAACCTACCTTCCTTCCTTCCTTCCTTCCTTCCTTCCTTCCTTCCCTCCTTCCTTCCTTCCACAAGACATCAACCTTCCTTCCATAACAGGATATCAACCTTCCTTCCTTCCTTCCTTCCTTCCTTCCTTCCTTCCTTCCTTCCTTCCATAGGACATCAACCTTCCTTCCATAACAGGATATCAGCCTCCCTTCCTTCCTTCCTTCCTACCTACCTACCTACCTACCTACCTACAGGACATCAACCTACTTGTCTTCTTAAAATGTAGAGGGCACAAAGGTCGTTGAAAGTGCTGGGCTGGGGATGTGAGTCAATGGTAGAGTGCTTGCCTTGTATGTGCAAAGTCCTGGGTTCAATCCCTAGCACTGCAACAAAAGGAAAACAAAAGAAGAAGGAGGAGGAGGAGGAAGAGGAGGAGGAGGAAGAGGAGGAGGAGGAGGAGGAGGAGGAGGAGGAGGAAGAGGAAAGGAGGAGCAGGTTCCTGTGCCAGCTCCCAGGGATTCTAATTCAGTAAGTCTGGGGTCAGGTCAGGGGTCTTCCACTTACATAGTTTTCTCAGGCATTGTTGACGCAGACAGCATGCTCAGCCCCCACACTAAAAACCACAAGGGTAAGACCACCATAAGATAGGACCCACCAGGCAGAAAGAAAAACAGCTCAGGCCTGAGATTCCCCTCCCCACCCCTAGCAGCCCCACTTGCAACATCCCCCACCCCTGCAGGGTCAGGCGCAGGCCCAGCAGAGGCAGAAGAGGGAGCTTCTCCAAGCTGCTCCAGCTGATGTTCAGAACAGCCTGAGAAGGGAGGAGAGGAGGAGAGGGACAGAGATGCTGCCTTGGATGCCAGCTGCCAAGGTGGCCGCCGTGGACAAATGAGCCAGATTCCTGCAGGACCCTCTCAGAGCTGGATAAGTGGTCTCACGGAGAAGACAGGGGCTGTCCTCTGAAAACCAGGGTGAAGCGCTCATTCCCACGGAACCACTTACAGAACAAATGAAAACTAAAAAGCCATTTTGTTTGAACCACAACAGCTCTGTGAAGTTTACAAGTATCTGCCTTTTACAGAGGAAAACAAGTAGAGGTTTTAAAGGAGAAGTGAAATAACATACCCAACCACAGCATGGGCAAGACCTAGCAGATTCCACCAGCTCTACCTCCGAAACATAGAACACATTCTTTTCCCAGTCCCCTGGTTCCCACCTAGGCTAAGCTACATCAGTGTGGTCTGGAGTACATCAAAAGCCTGCTAGGGTTCCCCAGCTTCCACTCCACCGCCCCTCCCCCAGTCCTGTTTATTTCTGCTTCCATTTGTATTATCCGTCTGCCCCCAGATTATACTACTTGACAGCAAAGACCCTTAACTGATCCTCCAGTATATTCCTGCAGCCCCAGACCTAGTAACAAGGCATGCAGTACACAAGAGTTCTTTTGTTATTTTTATTTTGGTACTAGGGATCGGGCCCAGGGCTATTAGATCTCTGAGTTACACCCCCAGCCCTTTTTATTTTTTATCTTGAAACAGGGTCTTGCTAAATTGCATTGGCTGGTCTCAAATCTGCAATCCTCCTGTCTCAGCCTCCCAGGTATTGGGATTACAGGCGTGCGCCATAGCGCCCAGCTTCAACAGTTCTTTCTAACTGACCGACTCCAAGTGGATTCTGTATGTTAACTGTTTCTCTCACATGGAACGACCAAGTGCAGGAAGCCCTGCTACCGATCATTTATAAATTCCCAAGCCACAGTCTGGTGTCTGAGAACATTTACCCACTCAACCACTCAAAAGGGAAACGCCCGGAAGAGGAAATCGACTTTCAACATCAACACTCATGCCAAGGAGAATCTGGGTGAGACATACCCCAGGATGGCAGGTGCCACGCCCCTTGTGAAGCCCCGCCCATTGGGAAGAAGCCCCTCCTCTTGGGAAAATGCCCCCTGTTTCCCACCTACCCCACAGAGGGGATGCAGACCCCGCTACGAGTCAAAAGCATTTCTACCATGTAGAAAATAGAAAAGAATCATGACCCTTTGAAAGCCAGGTGGGGTGTCCTCCTCCTTCTGTACAGGAAGTTAACTTTTTCTGCCCTTGAGGAAGCAGCACCAATTAAAAGAAGAGCAATTCTGGTTCAAGACTATAGCTAAAAAAACAACTGACTTCATTTTTGACAAATTCCAGACAACTGAGACCACCAGACAGCTGAGCACAGTATCTATCTCTATAGATTCCCCAAGTCAGTGACATGACCCCCCAGAGCGGGGGAAGATACTGAACAGATGGGGGGGTTGTAGCCTCAGTTGCAAAAGGGGAGGAAGGAGGCTGAATAGAAATAAGGGGACAGTGGAAGTGCCCAGGGGGACTTTTTTTTTCCTCCCAGGGGGAGTAATTTTTTTTTTTTCTAAAAAGGGGATGGTGAGCCAGTAAGTTTGGGAATCTATGAAAATGTAACCAAAAAAGTTGGTGAAGGAAAAGCACATTTCTCAGCTGAAGAGACATCCTGACACATTCCAGCATGCTGGTAAGTGGGTGTTTATACACAGTCACCTAAATATAGATTTATAATAGTCACCTAAATGCTTTCCCGGACAGCCAAAGCTCAGTAGCCATTCGCACTATTCCAGTGGATGGTACCACTGAGGTGGTGGAACAATTGTGTTGGTCTACCGCCCAGTGCTGGGGGCGGAGTGCCCTTGTGTGTCTGTGCTGCCCCACCACCTGATCTCCTTGAGGCCTCGGGCACATGCACTTGCTTCAATACTCTCCATGCATGACACAGAACCTCTTCTTTTCCACCTTTTGTTTCTGGAGAGATGGGACCCCCTCAGTAACTACCCAGTGGGTGTGGTGCTGGGCAGTGGGCATGGGGAAACCCCTCTGGAAATCACTGTGAAGGAGGCCCTTTCTATCCAACCTGCAAAATGAAGGTGTCCCCAGGTGTCCAAAGACTCTACAGGTGATATCAGAAACGACAGCAACCACTTCTCAAAAGAAGAAATACAAATGGCCAACAAATACATGAAACAATGTGCAACATCTTTAGCAATCAGGGAGATGCAAATCAAAACTACCCTGAGGTGTCCTCTAACTCCAGTCAGAATGGCAGTCATCAAGAATGCAAACAATAACAAATGCTGGCGAGGTTGTGGGGAAATAGGAACTCTCAGACACTGTTGGTAGGACTGTAAATTAGTACAGCCACCATAGAGATCAGTATGGAGGTTCTTCTAAAGTGTAGGAATGGAGCCACCTTATGACCCAGTCATACCACTCCTCAGTATCTTTCCCAAAAATTTCAAGTTAAATACTGTGGTGATACATGCATACCTATGTTTATAAGCAGCACAATTCACAATAGCCAAATTGTGGAACCAACCTAGGTGTTCATCAACTGATGAATGAAGAAACAAAATGTGCCTATATACACATGATGGAATTTTACTCATCCATAAAGAACAAAATTATGACATTCACAGAAAAACGGATGGAACAAGAGAATATTACGCTAAGTGAGATCAGAAAGTCGAGGGTCTTATGTTTCCTCTCGTGTATGGAAGCTAGAACAAAAATGGGAAACAAAAGGGACTCCAGTCAAATGAGGAGCGAGACCAGCAGAATAGTGGAAAGGGATGGGGGAGGGGAGAAACGAGGGTTGATGAAAGGAACAGTTCAAATAAGGTTATGTCCACACATGAAGGTATCATTACCAATCTCACTAATGTGTGTAGGGACGGAGGAAGGGGGAGTGGGGCGGAATCCAGAGGGAAATACACCAAGTGATGTGTACATCTATTTATGTATTACTTTGAATCTTGTTATGATGTATAATTACAATGCACTAATAAAATCATAAATAATAATAATAACACCACCACCCTCTGCTCCAACACAAGAGTCTGTCCCCGGCCTGGTGCAATCTTCATACCAACCATGTGCAAAGAGTGCTTATCATGCCTGCTGTAATTGCAGATGAGAAATGCACGCGAGGCACCAAGAGGCTAAACAACTTTCCCAAGGTCCATACCTGGGGTGGAGGAAGGTTTCAACCCACTTCTTCCACACCCCTCTGTCTTCAACATGCCGGCAGGTTCTCTAAAAGACTCACGAAATCTTGAGACTGTCGCAGGGGAGGGAAGTAAGCCAGAAGACCACCACCATCTGGGTCAACAGCCCAGCTTGACCCCATGCTACCACATGCACGGTATCAGGAGGCAACAGAACTGCTGGAGCACATGTTATTCCTGGTCAGAAAGGAATCTCTGTGGCTGGCACAGAACTTTTGGCAAAGACAAGCGTCTCACCGATAAAACATGTTGCTGGCTGCTCACGGGGGGCTCCTCCTTCCCTGGAGTTTTCCTCTTCCTCTCTTCATCTCAACGTGAACAGTGGCTAAGGTAAATATGAATCAGGTCTCTTAGGAAGAAAAGGCTCATATAAGTGCAAAGAAGAATGACTGCCCCAACTTCAGAAGCCTCCCAAACACATTATAAACTCTTCCTTATGCTACTGTAAATATTAAGGTTTACATTAAACATTCAAGAGAGCTGCTCTGGGTACATAATTAGGGAGAGCAAATATTTGTTCAAATAAGCTTCCATGGGACCTCCACTTTTCAACCAGCCAAAAAGAAAAAAAAATGTTTAAGTGGATAGATATAGGATATAAAGGCATGGCCCCAAATCTTGCCCTAGCCCTGCTCACTTCACTCCTTGGAGACCCGTGAATCTGCTTAACGATGAAGAGGCTTCAGCCCTCGTCCACAGGCCCAGCCCTTTCTCCCCAGGCCTTCTGAGCCCCCAGCAGAGGCTCCCCTTAAAGCCTCTAATGACTCTCCACAGGCACCTACTTTGCAGCCACTGTCTCCAGACAAGATAATCAGCCCAGGCCAGAAACCACTAAAGGGAGGAAGCAGCTCATTCTCACTGCCAAGGAGTAGGACCCCCATAACAAGGATGCTGGGAGCCCAGAATGGCCTGGGAACACACAGCTGTAGACACCCGTCCCCCCCACCCCACCTTATCTATGTCTCTTCTCCAGGAATTCTTTCTTATCCCACAATAGTGACACTGTCAAGCAGAAAAAACACCACACTTTACTGCTACTTTACTGTCATCTCAGAAAGCTCAATATTGCAGCTTCACAGACAACATCTTGCTGATTTCGCTTCGGTCTTCCTTCCTACCAGAGGAGGACACATGGCATTCAGAAACCAAGTTGCATTTGTTCTTTGGGACATAGAAGTTTTCTGCAGGTAACTTGATGGACAACTTTGAGAGGGAGAGAGGGAAGGAGGGATGGAGGGAGGGAAGAAGGGAGGGAGGGAGGGAGAGAGGGAGGAAAGGGGGAGGAAATATTTCCCTCTCCACTTTTGCATATCCTTCTTTTTCCCTTCCTTTTGTTAATGAATAGATAAATGAACAGGGAGCTGTGATCTGCTCTATTTGCCTCCTGCTGACTTGTCAAGTGATTTTCTTAATATGAGAATTAAGTAAGCACATATTAATACTCATGCTCATGTCTATATGAAGATCAACAAAGAGAAGAATGAAAAATTGTGGATGGAGGAAACACTAGCATTTCTCCAACTATACAGGAACTCAACCACTCAGAAAATCAACAGCTAAAGCACAGTGGTAGTGAATGTGCAGTCTTACCCTTTCCTGTGAGAGAAGAACAAGCTGTATTCAGGCATTTAGTGCCAGATGTCACAGCCCTGGACTAAAGGGGCGATGGTTGCACAAAGAGCGCACTTGTGTCTCTGGCCTTGCAGGAGGTGCAATGCAGCCAGGCCGGCCTGGGTATTTAAGAACTTGAAGAGCTAATACAAACATGGTGAAGGGATGACCAGGGCCACCATAAATGCAGATCAGAACAGGGTTCTATTAATTGCCTATAACATACATGAAGTTATCATCTACTGTGGTGGAAAGTCTCATTGCTTAAACCAGCATCCCCAAAGGATGTTTCATCCAATAACACCAGAAAGGGAAAAAAGGTTCTGATCAGATCAAATATATTTAGCACTGACCAGATTTGGCCATGTGTCACCTCGTCTAGAGACTCACAACCCACATTAGTATTTATTTAAGGCTGAGACAAACTTCTGAAAGGAAGTCTGCGTAATTGCAATTAACCCGGTCTTTCCCCATCTTTTGCAACTAACAAAATCCTGGTTATCTTCCAGAGAATGCTTTGGGGAAGTGAGGAAAGAAGCAAAACTGACAATTTTTGTGGCTAGACGAGTGGACCTTTCTAGATTCCCCATCTCAGCCTTTTATCTAGCAGTGGCACCCTCTAGCCATTGCTTCTTTCCATAGAGTATTTGGAGGGGAAAGAAATGAGTTGAGATGCTACTAGACAGCTAGAAAAGTTAGCAAAGTTCTTACCACTCCTCAGCAAATGCCACCTCTAAAAGCAGACCCTAGAACTGTGCTGTGCAGTGGGGTATCCGCTAGCCACGTGTGGCTACTTTTACATTAAAACCTGAGCTCCTCATTTGCACTTGGTACATTTCAAGTACTCAATACCCCACGTGGCTAATGGTTACCATGCACTTTAAGAACAAAAGTTCTAATGGAGAGGGTGCTGCTCCAAGAGGACAAATAAATCATGGGTTTATACACAGAGGCAGCAGATTTTAGAAATCTTCATTGAAAGGACTCTAGATCAGACTTCTGAAGTCCTGTATTTCAAACAAATGACAGAACCAAATCCAGCCCCATCCAGGGAGTAACAAGCTGCTTCAGTCAACCTAGATCTGTGGAGCTAGCAAGTCTAATTCACTAGAGAAAAATGCTCCTTTTACAGTATCTTGTACATCTGGCAGAGATGGAAATATTTCTAACTTGGTCGACCGTCAGATGCAATGGGATATAGCCAGAACATTTTTCTACCAGGGTAATAAGAAAACCCAGCAGACGGTCTGAATGCTAAATCTGCACACCACAGAACATCAGCTGTTTGGATTTACACTTTCAATTAAGTGGGTTTTCCACTGCATTAAGAAACAGTCACAGGTCCAGAAAACGCTATGCCAAGTAGGGGATATGGAACGGTGATCCAAAAACCTGTGGCTAGAGTAATAAAGTCCAACTAAGAGAGATCACCTCCACCCAGTCTTGGGTTCTCATCATCCTTTCTGCCTTTCCACCTGCTCAAATATTTCATCCTCATTTTTGAGATCTTAAAAATAGATGGTGCTTTCATTCTGGTCCATCAGCACAGTTCATGGTTTTCCACACCCAGCACTTTTTGACATCAGACTCTAACTCACTCTAGCTCAGCTCCCCAGCAGGGGCCAATCAATATTTGTTTTCAACACTGACCATGTGTTCAGGCATCTTTGTTTCAGAGCCAGATCTTCTTTAGAAAAGCCGGCATGGTATGAGGATTCTCTAATCCAATCCATGTTTCCCGCTGACAGGCAACTTGTCTGTAATTCATCAATGATATCCCCTTGAGCTATGGATTTTTCTGGATTGGTGACCTGCTGGGTATGTGGCTGCTTCTCAATATGCACGGTGTGGGTGGGAACGCACACTCCAACTGTGGTTAGCAGGGTAGCGATGGAGTTCTCTAACAAGCACTGTGAAGTTGAGGAGTCTCCAAAAGAGCTTAGCTTTCGCCTCTCTTCTCTGGGTATGCCCCCACCTTTTTGCCTAAGTGATGTGCCTGTCTCTGGCAGCGTCCTTCGTCAGTCAGGTCTGGATTTAAGATCCAGTTTTCGTGATGCCTCTTCAGAAAGACGCTATGTATCTGAGCTAATCGTCCCTTCTCTACTTTTTACATATTATCATGGCACACATCATACTGCTTTGGAGATACACAGAGGTACCTTCCCGACCACCCCCTCTACTTTATCATAAGTTCCATTACTGTCATCGGCCATCCCCTAAGTAAGCTGATGCCAGGTACAAAATAGGCATTCCATGTCCACTGTATTAAACAAATGGATGGACTGGTTGCCCAGTGACCTGGAACAACTGTGGCAGATTATTTTCAAATATGATTATAAGAATATTTCTAGTTCTAGTGCTCTTATAGAAACTTGTCACTTGTCATCAAGAAACACTATTGCCCTTGCCTTTGAACCTGGGCAAGATAAATATAATGTGGTGGAAGCAAGACTGCCCACTCCGAAGCTATGGCCCTTGGCTACTTCTCTTAAAATTCTTGCCCTGCAAACCCAGGCAACCATGTGATGAGGAAAAGCAGGCCACAGAAAGAAGGCACACAGGTGTTCCAACAGAGAGTGCCCCAACTCTTAAATACTCAACCATCAGCCTGCAAACTTGTGCTCTCCAATATGGTAGCCACTAGTAGCAACTGAAAACTAAGTTAAAATTCAAAGTCCAGCTCTAAAACTGTACAACTCATATTTCAATTGCTCAATAGCCATGTGACACTAGCGGCTGCCACACTGAACAGTATGGATATAGTCTCCCCTTTTCTGCAGCTCCAGTTATCTGCAATCAACTGCAGCCCAAAAACATTAAATGGAAATTTCCAGAAATGAATAATTACTAAGTTTTTGATTGCATGCTATTCTGAGTAGCATACTAAAACTTTATGCCTGGTATGTGAATCATCCCTTTCTCCAGCGTATCCATGCTGTATATGCTACCCTCCCATTAGTCATTTAGAGCCACCTCTGTTATAAGATCAATTGTCAAGGTATCGTAGTACTGGTATTCAACTAACCCTTATGTACTAGCCTAAGAGTACATCCCAATATCTAGGTCATTCACCTCACTTCACCTCATCATGTAGGCATTGTATCACCTCACATCATCCAAGAAAAAGAAGGCTAAGTAGAATACAGTAAGATATTCTGAGATAGATGGGACATGTTCACATAACCTTTTTTTAACATCATATTATAATTGCTCTATTTTATTATTTGTTATTGTTGTCAATCTCTTATTGTGCCTAGTTTATAAAGTAAACTTTGTCATAGATATGTATGTATAGGAAAATAACAGTATATGTAAAGTTCAGGCATCCCCTGGGGGTCTTGGAACACATCCCCTGTGGATATGTGGGAAATACTGTAGACTATTTCAGCATCAAAGAAAGACTTACAGTGCTGCTTCAGATGACTTCAGCCCCAGCCTTTGAGCTTTTCAGCTGATGCTCCAAACATGGCAGAGCACGGGCAAGTCATCTGCACTCTGCCCTGTCTTAATGCTTAACCCCAGATTCCATCAACTTACTAAAAAGCTGTTTATGCCAGTAAATTTTGGAGTAACTTGTGATGCAGCTACAGTAACTGGAAAAACAATCTTTCATATTAGAATTTCTGAGCTCATTTGCAAAACCACATTATTCCTACATTTCTTAAAGCAAATTGGAAAGGTGAAGAGAAGAGCAACAGGCAAATGGGAAACAGTCTTTTTGGAAAGAGCTTATTGTAATGCAATTGAACAGTCACTCTCTGTCACTGACCCGCCACCCATTCTGGGCCAGGCAGTTAATATGGTATAGGAGATGCAGCTAAAACTCCCACCAGTACCTTTCTGGGAGCAGGACAACAGAGAGCCACTTTTATTCCAGATGACTTTTCTGTGATCTTATCCTGCGCTTGCACACATTGAGAGATAAGATGCCCAATCACCCATCGATATTCTACCCACCACACCTCATGTTGCTGTGGCAGTCCTTAAACTTGGACTGCCATTTGAAGGAAATGGCGCCCTGCTCAAAATCCTCAATTGCAACAAAGATCCTCAGGGCAGAAGGAGAGCCCGCTTGTGCCCCTCTGTACAATTTAAGTGCTGATGCTGCAAGTTAGGCTTTGATTGGCCTTTTCTGGCATGGTATGGTGATGACATTTTTTTAAACAAATCTCTATAACATACTGAAAAAGAAAAATTCCCAACTTTTAATATGACCAACTAGGATACATTAATAGATTATATATTTACATTTCCATCCCCATCTATTTTCAGGAAGGATTTGTAGTTGTTTACAATAAATGCATGAAAAGTACAACAGTAAAGTCAAAATCTATACACCAGGGTCAACAACCCTTTTCTACTAGGGTTCAGATTTGGGCAATGGGCCACAGTGTTCCAGTCCCTGACATAGACTAAAGGACAAGTGGTTAAAGCTGCTAACTCAGATGGAAACTGAGTTCAGAAAGAAATTATAAAAAACAAAAACCTGCCGGGCGTGGTGGCGCACGCTTGTAATCCCAGTACTTTGGGAGGCAGAGACCAGAGGATCCCGGTTCGCGGCCAGCCTCAGCTCTCTCTTTCTCTTTCTCTCTCTCTCTCTCTCTCTCTCTCTCTCTCTCTCTCTCCCTCCCTCCCTCCCTGTCTCTCTTTCTCTCTCTCTCTACCTAGTGAGACCCTCCGCAACTTTGTGAGACCCGGT
>PVJS01024349.1:0-28776 GCA_004027185.1 Glis glis
TGTGTGTGTGTGTGTGTGTGTGTGTGTGTGTGTGTGTGTCTGGAAATAGGACCCAGGGTCATTCTATCTCTGAGCTAAACCCCCAGCCCTATTTTATTTTTTATTTTGAAACAGGATCTCTTATCTAAGTTACTGCATGCTGACCTTGAACCCATGATCCTCCTGTCTCAGCCTCCCAAGTACTGGGATAGTAAGTGTGCACCACTGTGGCCAGTTTATACTCCTTGGCTTATAAACCCCATAGTGAACAGTATCCAAGTAGAGTAACAGAGTCACCATTCTGTCCAATAGGAAAATTATCCAAACCTAGTCATTCAATGTCAGGCAACAAAAAGCAGTTATATGAACTAACACATACTCCTTTGATTTACCATTGAGAAAAAGCTTAAAAATATGTTGGGTTCCAGAATTAAGGGTTTGAGATGGAAAAGCAGGGTGCAATCACAATGATATACTCATGATAACTTGCAAAGGGAAAAGCTTAATAGCCTCTTAGAGATTCTTATAAACACACAACAATGAAAAGGAGTTCTTTGGAACCAAGGATTTTTCACTTGGCACTCACAAATTAAGGAAAGCTTTCATTAAACTATATGCTGAGCCCCAAAAAGTATTATAATAGTAAAAATTAAAGTAATTCAATATAAAGAAATCAAAATGTGAATTGAAATGTCATCACAATGGTTAAAATATTCATGCATATGACTTAATGAAACCATTTGAACCATATTCTTGGTAGATTTCCTTTGCTATTTTAAGGGAAGTTAAGATAGCCCTGAGGGACACTATGTTTTATTATTCTCCAAGGCATAGAAAAGTGGGTAGAAGACAGGATAAAATGAGAGTTTGAGAGTGAGGGAGTCAAGAAATAGAAGACACTGAAAGGACCAAAAAGGACAATACTAACAGAAGCTAAGGACAAACTTTGATGCTTTTCAAAATGTTTATTTCATGCATTTAGAAATACATCTATACTCAACAAAGAAAAAATTAGTACATTTAGAATGTTTAAATATAAATATGATCATTGAAAATAAGCCTTTAAAGACACCAAACCTTCGAATTCCTTTATTGTTTTATGGCTTACTCCTATCAAAGCCATTAAAACATGGGTATAGTAAACCTCAGCTGCTGTAGCTTTGCAGGATGATTTTCTTTTTGTTTTAATAAACACAACAATTAGAAGGGTAAATTGTCGCAGAAAGGGAGAGAGTATTCCCATATTGCTTTCTGAGTCCATTTCCAGGATAATTTTTATTACTACATCCTAAAATTTGGCATCATTCGAAAACAATTAGAAAACCTTGGTAATTGTTTTATATTTATTTGTGCTGCAAAAGACAGTTACTCTGATATTATAGTCTATATCCATTTATAGAGCTCAATCTGTTAAATTGGAACTGAAAATGTCTCTGGATAATGAATAATGTAATAAACAAATCTCTGACAAGGAATGTTATGATTTTGGTAGAGCAGGATGATCAAAATAGAAATAGTCACTGAATCACCAGTAAACATTTGCCAAAAGTGATAAGAAGATAGTTAAGTATCAAAAAGAAGAAGAAGAATGGACAGAGAAAGGAGAGAGAGAGAGAGAGAGAGAGAGAGAGAGAGAGAAGAAGAAGAAGAAGGAGGAGGAGGAGGAGGAGGAGGAGGAGGAGGAATAAAGGAAGAGAAAAAGGAAATGTTATCTCATAGTGGATACAATAATTTTAACAATGCTACTCTATAAACCAAAATGACCTTTTAAAAAATGAAAGGGAAAATGTTTTTAACAAAATGCCCTCTGGCACATTTTACAAGTAAATAATAAACATTTGTATAAGCACATTTTTCTGTTGAGTTACCATTTTTACTTTGTATTCACATGTGGACTGCAATCCAGGGGGACTGCATTGTAGGTTGCAGGGATGAACTTCTAGACAAAGGTTGACTATAAAACCAGTTAACTGTTTTTCCAATAATTTCTAGCCTCTAGGGGGGCATAATTGAAACATATGAATTTCTAGCACTGCGGTTCCCAGGGAAAATGAATTCGTAGAACTGACAGGATGAATAAAATAGACACACTTATAGCACAAGAGGACCTCAATTTAATGATTTACTAATGCTTTAAAACAAATAAATAAACAAGGCTTGACAAGATAAAATTGGCAATCACATCCAATATTATAGAAGTTAACTCTAGAAAAGCATTATTTAGAAAAAGAAATAGGTCAATGTTCAGGAAATTTAATATACTTATTTTATAGCTTTCAAATTAATCCTAAACCAAACTCTTGCTTATTTTCTGAAACATGAAATGACTTAATCTTTGTGAACAATAATTTTGGTATAGCACAGAACATGCTGACTACTCAAGTATGGGAAGAAAAAGAGGTAAACACACACATGCACACACACACACACACACACACACACACACACAGTGAATATAAACCTTAAAATTATTTGCTTCATGGTATAGCAAAGAACTGTATGGTGATGTTTTATAATATATCCCAGTAGTGAGAACACATGCCTATAATTAGGCATATTTGACTTAGTATCTGTTTGCAACAACAGGCCATGTGCCCTTCAGATTTTATTCTTAGCACATTAGTCTAATACATAGTGGGGCTCAATAAATATTCTTTGAATGAATGAAGACAGAAGTACACACTGCATAAATCAGGCAAACAAAGATGAATAAAAGGAGTTGAGAGATGCAGATGGAGCTGCTGATCAAAAATCGGTTCTTTTTAAATATTTCCATTTTGATGCTTCTCTCTACCTTTGCTTATTCCTCGATTTGTGTCTATTATAATTTTTGACTTAAGATCATTTTAGTTCTAAATGATGGTCTCAGGGCTTGAACCCAGATCTTCTGATTTCACTAACTTTATTCTTAGATCCTACAGGTAAGACATTATGGACATGGAAATATGTATTCTCAGCTTCGTTTACATTAAAAATACTGGCATTTTACATTTTTTGAGACAATGAATATGTGGCATATGCAATATTCAAGTTAAGTGATACCTAGTTTTGACATTATTTCAGTTTTAAAATTTAACGTAGACCAAAGACATGCTCAAAAACTGTACTGAGTCACACTGGTAATACCTGTTTCAGTTTTATACATACCAATCATAAATAATTCACTTTGTAATGAGTCCGACCTAACCATCTTTTTTCTGCCCCCCGAAGGAAGTATGTGAAAGTTGTATAAGTTCTTTTTTTTTTTTTTTTGCGGGATTGAACGCAGGGGCATTCTACACCCCCGGCCCTATTTTTTATACTTTATTTTGAAACCGGGTCTCACGAAGTTGCGGAGGCCTCACTAAGTAGAGAGAGCGAGAGACACAGGTAGAAAGAGAGAGAGAGAGAGAGAGAGAGAGAGAGAGAGAGAGAACTCTCGCACGCGTGCGCGCATGCGCGAGCTGAGGCTGGCCGCGAACCCGGATCCTCCAGTCTCCGCCTCCCAAAGTACTGGGATTACAAGCGTGTGCCACCACGCCTGGCTTGCATAAGTCCTTTCTGTAGCAGCAAGACACATCTTGTGTCTCTGAACTAAACAGAATTTTCTTTGGCTCTGAAATTCCTCCATTCACTTATTCATACTTTTATTTATTTGCTGGATATTTATGAAGAGCCACTTATGAACTGTTGTAGAAATGAGGCTCCCACCTATAAAACAGATACCGAAACCATCCTTAGGATGTTTGCAAAGTTGGGGAGGGGTGCTATGGTTTGGATTTAAAATGCCCCTGACCTCATGTGTTTGACAAGGCAGACATATTCAGAGGTGAGACATGGCTGCCAGGAAGGGTCCCTTGGGGCATGGCCAGGTTGGCTGCTGCAGCTTCTCCTCCTCTTTTCCGTGCAGCTATGATCTGACAAGTTCTCACCCTTTATTTCTGCTCCAGGCCATGATGCTCTGAAGTCTTAGGTGTGGACCCACGACCTCTGAGACCTCCAGAACTGTGAGCAAACAAATCTTTCTTCAAGTTTTGCATGTGGGGTTTGGGTCCCAGCTCTGAGAATTCTGACTGAAACAGTGGGGGTGGAAAGAATTCATGCAGCATTAGACAAATTATAAGGTTATAAACTCACAAAGGGAAGGGCAATGAGAATCTAGGATACACAGAATAATATGGAAATGCCATAGAAGATCTTTTTTTTAAGAAATTCTGAAGAATGAGAAAAAAAATTTGCAGTAAGTTAGTTTGAGGTGGGAGGGGCAATATCAATAGTATAGTTACAAATATCATAACCTTATTTTTTCTGAGAACTACTGATAATTAAATACTTCCAAAAGTCAAAGGTATGGTGAGCAAAATGAGACTGGACAGATAGACAGAAAGCAGGACATGACTTGGAAGCCATGCGAGTCCCCAACAGTGAGAGATATGTATATTGTTTGAAGGATCTGTTGGGAAGTGTGAGAAAGGGATAAAGGGGAGTTAGGGAAAGGAAGGAGAAGCCAGATACTGCGGCACACATAGGTAACCCCAGGAGGATCTCAGGTTCGAGGCCAGCCTCAAAAACACAGGGAGACCCTCTGCAACTTGACAAGACCCTGTTTCAAAATGAAAAAAGAGCTGGGGGTGTACTTGGAGGTAATCTGTCCCTGGGTTCAGCAGCAAGTACCTCCCCCAGAAAGAAATAGAAAAGATAAGAAAGGGAAAAAAGCAAGAGAACTGAGTCTGTTTAAATTTCCTGTGCAATGATTTACATTAATTAATTCAGGAAGAACAGACTGATGTATTTGCGTGTGATGTTCATTTTCATGGGTACCCTAAGGATGGTTTGTTAGTATTTTAACGAACCCAATCTGGAGCACATATTTCAGAGGTAGCTTTAAAAGTAGTTCACATCACCTAATCAATAGCAGAAGTTTCATTAATTAGCATTAGTAAAGGATGTCAGGCATTGATATTCATTTAAAATATGAAGAGTATTCAGATATACAGTTGCCTATGAAGATTCCACAGGAATCCTTGATCCTGTGCAAAAGATGAATGGGAAAATGACCAGTTCAAGAGCTTACTACCTTCAGAGCTATGTTCTTGGTTGAGAATTCTGTTGAGACTTTTAATCCCCCTGTAAGGGAGAATATGGTTTCTTGATCCAGCTAGAATTTCAGCTGCTTCTGAGGCAAAAGTATCACTCCATTTACTCAGGGGGTGGTTCTGAGGAACATGTAGGTAATAAAATGTGGTTCCTAACTTTTTAATAAGCATCTGCATGTACAGCTGGTTTTGATCTGGCACCTGCTTTCATTGTAACAGACCAGAGACAGTTTTTAGAGACAATGATTTAAAACTACTTTTTACTCCTAGTCACCAAAGCCACAGTATTTGCCCAAAGAACCTGATAATCCTGAAATTGCAAGAACTTTGATCAGTTTGCAACAGAGGTCATTCTAGAAGACCAATTCAAAAATCATTATGTCTTAGCAAGAACAATGGTGTGAGTCTGCAAAAGAAGAAATAATTTTGAGATGGATTTATTATGCAGAATCAACAAAACTTGATTTCATATTGAAGATAAAAATAGAAAAGTTTGTGTAAGTCAATTCAACGAGGGTAGTAATTTAAAAAGAAGGTTCTCAGACATTGCATTACTTCCCTGTGTCTGTTGTAAGAAATTATCACAGACTTGGTTTAAAAGAACAGACATTTGAATGTCACTATGATGTACAATTAAAATGCACCAATAAAAGTTTTTTTTTTTTTAAATGTATTATCTCACAGTTCTAGAAGGCAACAGTAGTGCACAAAGTATCACTGGGCTGAAATCAAGTTTTAGCAGCCTTGTGCTCCCTTCAGGGGACCTAGGGAAAAAATCTATTCCTTGCCTCTTACAGCTTCTGGTGACTGTAACATTCTTTGATTTGTGGCCAAATCACTCCAATCTCCGCCTCTGTGGTCAAATCACTTTTTCTTCTATGTCTATCAAATCCCCTCCATCCCCTCTTGTAAGTACACTTGAGGTTGTATTTAAAGCCATCTGGATAAGCCAGGGGTCTCTTCCCATCTCAAGATCCTTAGTTTAATCACATCTGCAAGGACCATTTTTCCATATGAAGTAAAGTTTATAGGTTCTGGGGATTAAGATCTGATATCTTGGGAGCTATTATTCACCCTACTACAGATCTATTGAATTTTAAATGGCCACAGGTAATCCTAGAGGCTGTATCTGGTAAACAGATGGAAATTGGGGTCTGGAGGTATGAAACAGGAAGCTGGATCATCTGCTGAGAGAATAGAATGCTGGGATTCGATAGAAATGGGATGCTTCTGAAGTACTTGTTGGGGAGAATGGAGCAGAGGGCTGACTAGCTGCTCAGCAATGTTTTGAAGGGTATAGAAACAGAGTAACAGATATGGTAGTGCCAACCATCTGAAGAATTGTGAGAGTGTTTGCCAGCCCCCTTGGAATGGCTGGAGAAAGGAATCGAGATGGTAGCTGGATTAATCTGTGGTTGGAATTTTCTGACTGTTATGTATTAAAAAGATGAATGATCAATGAGATCCAGAGTGCTAATGATGAGCTGCTGAAAGCTGAATAATAGGATTTAGTCTGGAAGGAGAAAAAAGTATAGGAAATTTTTAAAACGTTTGAGGACAAATACAAAAAAAATAGGATTATTAGAAATTAAGGATACAAGTCTATGTTTAAAGAATGGGATTTATTGCTGAGTAGAATTCCATTATGTGTATATCCCATAATTTTGTAATCCATTCATCTTTTGATGGACACCTAGGTTGGTTCCATAACTAGGCTATTGTGAATTGTGCTGCTATAAACATAAATATGTATATATTACTAAAATATTCTGATTTCAGTGCTTTAGGAAAGATACCCAGGAGTGATATAACTGGATCATATGGTGGATTCATTCCCAACTTTCTGAGGAATCTCCACACTGGTCTCCATAGCAGCTGTACTAATTTGCAATCCCAACAACAGTGTAGAAGAGTTCCTATTTCCCCACATCTTCATCAGCATTCATTGTTGTTTGACTTTGTGATTATTGCCATTCCAATTGGGGTTAGATGGAATCTCAGCATAGTTTTGATTTGCATCTCCCTAACTGCTAATGATGTTGAACTTTTTTTCATGTATTTATTGGCCATTTGTATTTTTTCTTTTGTGAAGTGTCTATTTAGTTCAATTGCCCATTTCTTGATTGGGTTTTTTTTTAGTGTTAAGTCTTCTGAGTATTTTGTATTTTCTAGATATTAGTACCCGATCAGAGGAATAGCTGGCAAAGATCTCTCTAGAATCTGGATGGTTTCCTTTGGTGAACAGAAACTTTTTAGTTGAATGCCATCCTATTTATTAATTCTTGTTTTAATTTTCTCTATTTAGGGGGTCTTATTGAGGAAGTTATTACCTCTTCCTATATGTTGGAGTGTTGGACCTATGCCCTTTTCTAATAATTTCAAAGTCTCTGGTCTAATGGAATTCTACTCAGCAATAAAGAAGAACAAAATTATGTCATTTGCAGGAAAATGGTGGACCTGGCGAACATTATGTTAGCTACTCACAGAAAGTGAAGGGTCATATGTTCTCTCTCACATGTGGAAGCTAGGGAGAAATCAGGATACCAGAGGGACTCCAGATAATGGAGGAGAAACTCCAGTGGAGCCAGGGAGGTGGTCTAGGGGAAGAGTGGTGGGGAGAGAGAGAATCAATGAAGGAATCACTTCCACTGACACTATGTACATACGTGAGAATATCAATGTCAATCTCAGGATCTTGTATGCAGAAGGGGAGGAATGGAGAGCGAGCCAGGGAAAGCCCACCAAGTGCTGTGTGCATGTATATCACTGTCACTATGAACTAAATCATGATGTGAGACTATAATGTACCAATAAAGGTATAAAAAGCGTAAAAAGTTTTATAGCAGCCTAAGTTTAGGCTCTAGCTATGATTACTTCATCTCTAATGATACATTGAGGGCAGAGTGACAGTATTATGCTGGTATCTTCATCCTCTGTTGATCACTGCATTTTGGATATAGATCTTTAGACATTTGCTGACAAAATGTCTTTAAAATTAGAATTATATCTCATGATTTTGCTTTGTACAGATATTTCAAATAAATAGATGTATTTTCAAAACAACAACAAAAAAAACAAATAGTGGGATTTATTATTTCAGAGGTAGAATGATTGGCAGTAGTGTCTACATAGGAGTGGATAACTAGACAAATGTGGAGATTAAATGTTATTGTTGAATAAAATAAGGAAATGAGAAATATGGGCTGCCACTCCCAACTTTAATATGTCTAATCATAGCTTGGAGAGCCTGTGAAAATTGCAGACTCCTGATTTCTACTTTTGGGGATTTTGATTCAATAGTTCTGGAGTGGGATATATGAATTTGGCTCTTTAACCCAGTCAATTTGGATATAAGTGGTAGGCAAATCACACTATGAGAGATTGCTATAGAATTTTGTAATTGTAATTTATGTAAATATTATTGATAGTAATATGAAATCAAAACTTTGGTTGAGAGAGAAAAGTGTGTCGACCAGTCATCAAAGTCTGCCATGAATGTTGGTCACTTGGTAAAGAAGTCAGTGAACAATGCAATAGATAGCGATGGGGCTTAATACCATTGAATGACATGGAGGAAACTGAGAAAAGGATTTTGCATGAGAATAAAAATGAGAAGGGCTGAGATTTACAATAGAGAAGAGAATGCAGATTCTATACCCAGTTGGGACAAGAACAAGAAAATGTGTGTGTGTGTGTGTGTGTGTGTGTGTGTGTGTGTGTTGGGGGGGGCTGAGGGAAGGAAAAGGGGAGAGAAAAGAGAGATTTGGGGAAGGAAACAACAAGTAATGCTATATGCATGTATGAATATATCACTGAATGTCATGATCATGTACAGGAACGTGTGGGGGATGGAAATAGATCAAATGATGCTGTGTGCATATATGAATGTATCACTATGAATCTCAGTGTGATGTATAATTACAATGCACCACTAAAAATTAATTAGAAAAGGAAAGAAAAAAAGAAAATGTGTTTTCTTTACATAAGAACCTTTCATGAAAATTGATGTCTTCAAGGAAGAATCAAATTTCAAATCAAGGAATGATTTTGTCACATATGTATATTGATTTATTCACCAAAAACAGTGTATTACTCATATTTTATCTCCCATATTTTATTGCATTTAAAAGGAACTCAATGCATTCTGAAAAATAATACTTATTTCTTCTTTACATACAAATTTGACATTTAGTCAGTTCACAGAAAATTATCTAAATAGCATATTTCATTTCAAAATATGATGTTATATATGTACATTATCATTATATATATATATATATATATATATATATATATATATTTGTGGTACTGGGGATTGAACCCAGGGACCTTTTACCTCCGAGCTACACCCCTGGCCCTATTTTTTATACTTTGTTTTGAAACCGGGTCTCACGAAGTTGCAGAGGGCCTCACTAAGTAGCTGAGGCTGGCCCCAAACCCGGATCCTCCGGTCTCCGCCTCTCAAGTACTGGGATTACAAGCATGTGCCACCACGCCCGGCCTTATAATATATAATTTTAAGGGAATAATTCTGATACCTGAGCATTATTTGTTTTCCCAATTCAGAAGAAATAACATAGTGATTTGCATATGTTCATGTATTTATTTTCATGTTTAAAACTGATCATTCTTCTCTGGTGAAATGTTTTCATTTTTCCATCTTTCAATCATAAGAAAATTATAGAAATTATAAGCAAAAATTTCAAATTAAATTTAAAAATCTAAAAAGTGTTATGTCATGGTCATAGTAGCATTATTAATAATAGGTAGAATGTGGAAAATGTCCAAATGTCCTTTAACTGATGAATGAATACTCAAAATATGATGTATCCATGCAATGGAATACTATTCAGTAATAAAAAGTAATGAAGTGCTGATACATACTACAATATGGTGAACCTCAAAAATATTATTCTAAGTGAAAGAAGCCACTCACAGAAGACCACATATGGTATACTACCATTTATATGAAATGTTCCGAGTAGGCAAACCCATGAAGACAGAATGCAGATCAGTGGTTGCCAAGGGCCAGCCTGAGGATATAGCAAGAGGAAATGTGTAGTGAACACTAGTAAATACCAGATTTCTTTTTAGATTTCTATTCTAAAATTATGTTATGTTGATGGTTGCACAATTCTGTGAATGTGTTAAAAACTATTGAATTGCACGATTTAAACTGGTGGATTTTATGATATGTAAACTGTTTCTCAATATAGCTGCTGAAAAATAAAAAGCTTTCTAAAATCTCTCTCCAGAATAACCAGTGGTCAGTCCAATGACAAGGTCTCCAGCAGTATTCCCTCCTATCTCATTCACTCTGTTCCCTACTTCACATTGGCTTGTTCTTCCTGCCCTCAATTTCCTATGGAACGATGCAGAAACATTAGTAACCCAGAGACCTATTTCATACAAAATCACACACAAGTTTCTCCTAAGTGTTTACTCCTGAAATCACATAAACGTCATTTCTTCATGGCTGACAGAAGAATAACTTCCTACCTCTTCTCAGTCCCTTGGTAGTGAATATTAAACACATTCTGGAGCACAATCACGGTTTCATATAAAATAACCTCTAAAGCCAATTGTAACACACAGGGGGTCCCCAGTTGTCTTCCCAAAGATCAAAGCCTGATTTTCCTCGATTGTTAGCATGATTGAAATGAAAACAGCCTGCTTCTAGCATTCAGCCTTATGATCCTCACAATAAAAAGAATAAATGTGGTAGAAACAGCTGTACATTTTCAGGAATGATAAACTTCAGCTGTAATGTTTTTAAACTGAAGTTTTGCATTTGAAGTTTATATCAGCAACGAACTATAGACAGACATATCTGATGCAGAAATGAGCTTTGAAGTTGAAAGATGAAAACCACAACAGAATCAGGTTGGTCAAAAGAAAATAACGTAAATGAGTAAATAATGCAGGAAGTAATCCGATTTGGGGAAGCATGGTCTAGTTCAAGAACTTAATAAATTAGAAACCATTTCTCCCTAGAAATACATCATAATGACAGTTCTGTGCATTATATTATAGAGGTAATAAAACTGGAGAGTCAAAAGACTCATCAGAAATAGGCTACTTTGTAATTAATGAGAAACAGTAGATGAAAGGCAAATTGAAATGTGTGTATTTCTCTTATCATGGAAGCTCAGGTGATGTATAAAATATGAATACTTCAAAACTTAAAAGAAATGTTTTATGTAGAAATGAAACTTTGTAAAAAAAGTGATGAAATTTTTAACTTTACTTATGAAATATTAGAGATGTTTTATATTTTTCATTTTGGATAGCAAGTAAATTTGAAAAATCCAGGTGGATTGTTAAAGGTGATACTTTATGCTAAATAGGAGCTATAAGTTCTCCTGGCTAATTACAAATAAATACCTTGACTCACCTTGAGAGATGCAAGCTATTTTAAGGTTTCTACCAGAGTTTTGAAAATGCTGGGATTTTGTCAAATTATTACATTGAATACTTTATGACATAGTAGACTAAAGTTAGTAACCAACTTCCACACTTTCAGAATTTGATTATTAAGCTAAGAAATCTAGACAATAATCAAATACCCTCAATTATGAGAATCATAAATTCCAATGCTTTTAATGTTACCTAACTTCAGTGGCTGGCTTTGCAAAAATAGAGCTGTGAATCATTAGTCTCTTAAATCTGGATTTATATTAGAAAGTTAAATTATTCTTAAACACATCTTTTTACCTGAATGACTAGTTTCCACTATAAATATAGATTTTATTTTTATGTTACCCAGTCTACAGCCTCATACAAAAAAAATATTTAAAATACGTATACTGATCGGAAAAATGGATGAAACTAGAGAATATTATGCTAAGTGAGATCAGTCAGTTTTAGAAAGTCAAGTGTCATATGTTTTCTCTCATATGTGGAAGGTAGAGAGGAAACAGGAAAGAAAAAGGACTCCATATAAATGAGGAGAGAGACCAGTATAATAGTGGAAAGGGATTGGGGTAGGGTGGTGGGGAGGATTTGGAAAAAGGAGGATTGAGAAAGAGAACAGTTCAAATAATGTTATGTCCATATATGTAGGTATCACTAACCAGCTCACCAACATGTACAGGGAGGTGAGAGATGGGAGGAGTGGGATGCGGAAGAAAATACACCAAGCGATACGTGCATGTATGTTTGTGTCACTTGGAACCTCACTATGATGTTTAATTACAATGCACCAATATAAGTATGAAAATAAGTATAATGTTCTTCTTTGTTTCTGCCCATGACAAACTCATAAATTTTTTAAGACCTGTACAAAATAAGATTTATTATATCTCTTTCTTTTTATTGTATCTCTCCTTTCTAGAATAAATGCTTCTAAAAGTCCACATTCTTGAGAGAGGCCTTTAAGTCTTTTGGACACAACATGTATAGTCAATGAATGGCAAACATCATTTTTCTCTATTAACTCTAACAAACCAAATTATCTGTGGAATGTTCAGTCAGTTCCCCGGGGCTGCTATTACATAGTACCATAGACTGGGAAGTTATTAACAACAGAAATTTATTTCTCACAGTTTGGGAGGCTGTGAAGTCCAAGATTCTGTGTCTGGTGACTGCCCACTTTCTGGTTTAGAAATGACCTTACACGGGTTAAGGGTAAGGGGGCTCTCTTTAAGTCTCTTTTATATGGGCACTAATTTCATTTATGAGGTCTATATTAGTCAGCATTTTCACAGATATAATCTAAAAGACTTCACCATGTAACTTAGAGGGAGGAAGATTTATTTGCTCAGGATTTAGTGCATGTGAGGCAGGGGATCTCAGGGCACGTTGGTGGGAAGTGGAGAGAGGGAAAGCATATGGGCTGTGCTCCTCACATCATGGAGGACAGAACCAAGAGAGCAAACAAGGGGAGGAGGGACCACATATAATCTCCAAGGCCCCGGGGAACCACCTCCTGCAGCCACACCCTACCAGCCTGGGTCAACACCCAGGCTGTGTTTGTGATGGATCCATTGTGATGGATTTACCCACTGATGACATTACAACTCTCATGGCTTAACTACATCAACCCTGAATATTAATAAATGAGCTCTTTAGGGGACATTCTATAACTATAACAAGGTCTCTGCTAACACAATCTAAACACCTGATGTCTCAGTCAACATTCTCACTACTATAATCCAAAACAACTGATCATACAACTTAGAGGAAGGATGATTTATTTGCTCACAGTTTTTGGAGATTTAGAGGTTCAGTCTATGTGAGGCTGGGTCTGCAGAGCTCAGGTCATGGTGGTGGGAAGTGGAGAGAGGGAGAGTTCATGGATTTGCTCTTACATTTTAGAGGCCAGAAAGAGAGAGAGAGAGAGAGTGAGGGAGAGAGAGAGAGAGAGAGAGAGCAAGGGGAGGAGGAGGCCACACTCCGAGACCCCCTCCTTTGCAACCAAGCTCCCCTTACAACATTGCTACCTTATTTCCATGAGGGATGGGGGATATTCTAAATCCATACCATTACACCTGATGAAGGTCCCCTCTCCTAATACCATTATATTGGAGGTTAGGATTAAATATATAAATTCTAAGGGGTACAAATATTCAGTGCCTAAGAATACCCTATTTTCTTATACCTATTTGGAAAGCTCTAAGTGGAGGAGTTAAATAAAGCTGATAATTTTAGCAGGTGTTTTTTTCTCTAACACAATTTTTACATTTTTATTGGCTGTTTCTTAAAAAATTGTGTTAACTACAAAATTCAGGATGAGTTTATCAAAAGTATTTCATATGGATTTTTTACTTTAAAATCTATGGGTATTAATCTACATAAGACAAATTTAGAAGAGGAGAATAGTAAAATAAGGTCAGTTAGAATTTGAAAAAATAAATGAGTTAAATTAAAATAAATATAATATGAATATAAATATTATTGTGATTTCTGAACAACTGAAAAAAGCCAAGTCTTTATATTCAAATGAACTTTTTCTTTATGACAACTTATCTATGTTAACAATGAACTAGTATTTTCCTGTTAAGTTTAAAGCACACAGTTTTTGTTATAGGTATATGTAGTAAGTGATAAGCAAAACCAAAAAATAAGCTACATAAAAATAAATCTACCTCAATGTTATATCTCTAAAATTAGAAAATAGGACCACAGTAAAATATCTTGTGTGTTACACTTAGGGAGTGCAAAGTGGTAACGAAAAACAAAACATCAAAAGAGTTAATAGAATGATAGGTAATGTAATGAAGCAAAAAGAACCAAAGCCTGGAAAATTTGTTCATGCTTTGTCAAATGTGTCTGTACTGAGTATTGTATTTTGTGTCATTTGAAAGGACACATGTCCATGGAAGCAGCCAATAAAATGTTTTTAATAACAGTGACTAACAATGTTCTGGGCAATGTTTTTCAATTTTCAGGTGAATAAAGCCCTTCGTATTTGACCTTTGTATGGCAGGTACATTCTCCCAACCTACATTTCTCTAACAGTAACTGTAAATGCTTCATACATCTATCTGTGAAATAGCATCACTCACAAATCAAAGCCTCAAAGGTACGTGCTTGTAATGCTTCCTGAAATGATTAGAGCTCTTCAGACCTCTATCTCTAATGCACTGTGACTATTTGTAATGACAGAGAGGCTTTCTTAATTTAATGACCTTCAGGCTTGAGATGCTAAGATTTCCAAGCCCATTCCTCATAGGTTTTCCTTGAGTAGACTGTTCCAAGAAGAAAATTCAGAAAATTGTTGTCTATTTTTCAACCAGAGAACAGTGGTTACAGTTATTTGGGGGATGTTTCAAAATGACAATGACAAAAGGAAAACAATTTACAATGTTTTCCTAACCACCTAGATTTAAGATGATGTAAGCATAAAATTCATCAGGTAGGAGGGTAGTAATTCTGCTTTAGTAGCTAAACTGGGATTATATTTGCTCTCTGGATAGTAGCAATAGCTGTTCTTACATAACTGTTAAGCTTGCACCTGTTTATCAGTGACAATTAGATGGATGTCATAAAATCCTTTAAGGGGGATCTGTTGACAGTTTCTACATAAAGTTGTTATAGAGGTACATTCTATATATATATAGAGTTCTATATATGTATAGAGTTCTGTCTGTTGTAGACATTTATAAACATCATTCATTCACTCATTTCTTTAGAGAATAGGAAAGCACCATCCAGTTTGGACAGGTTATGCAATGCTGATAAAATGAAAGGCCAGGATTACAAGCATCTCACCAGGTCAAGTTATGCTTAGCATCAGTTGAAACAAGTCTTGGAGATCAGAAACAAATATGTATAGGAGTAACAAATATTTTTATCAATAGTATCCATAAGTTTCCATTTTAAAATCATTTGTGAGGAATTAAAAATGATTTTTAATTCTCTGTGCTACCTTCAAATTGTGGTAAAGTAAATCTTACACAGACTGTAAACTATTTCAGGTTTTCCTTTTGTTTCCTCTGATTGCAAGTTATAATGGCTCTTCTTAAAATTAGAGTAGGTTCATGGGTTTCAGAAAAAAATGTCAATGTCTTTACCTTTTGATGATATTTAATTTTTAAATAAAATTAATGCATTTATTTAGTCACTTACTTAAAGTACCAAACTCTGCTGATGATCCAAGATGGAAATATGTAATATTCATGTTTGCACCATGCACAACTCTTGTTAGATTAGTAGTAGGGTTTTATTCAAACTATTTCTTATGAAAAATGGTGGACACAGTCTCTGTGAAAGATTTAGTGTTAAAAGTGAAAACAAAATAAAAATACTTACACTTCTGTACTTTGCTGACTGACTGGTCTTTTCTGTGGCTCTAAAATTTATATCAAGCATCACCTTCACAGCAACACAGCTGAATGGCTTCAAACCCACCTTCTAAGCAAAAATGCATACAGAAAATGGAAAGATATGCATCTAAACGTGGCAGCAATCTTAACATATAACATCCTTGAAATAAACCGCAATGTGGTGTTGGTACATTTTTGTGAGGGTAGACATGGTTTACAACTGGAGGATGTTAGTTAACTCAGAAGGATTTGCTATGGTCAGTTACTGTGGGGCAGAACTTGCCACTGGCCATACCATTAAGCAATTCCAAGATTCCCCATAGGCAATTTTAAGCACACATAACATCTGAGCTCAGTCATGGAAGTCAGAAAGGAAAACACATTCCACATGATGGCTCAACTGTTTCATTTTTAATGGTCATTTGTGGCCTATAGACTAGGCTCAAGCTGCTAGGTAAACAACCAATTTGCTTGTTGTTTGAAGTGTACACAAGGGATAATTTACTCATTTGTTAATTTTCTTACTTGCTGTAGTATATTAGGTGGCATTTGCTCTCTGACATATGTAACCTTAATCTAGGCTCATCTAAAGGGTGATTTTCTACAGCATCTGTGGTATATTCTTTGGAATAACTCCTGTGTAGAAAATCTCCAATATCTAAGGGCAGAGTTTGTTTTTTTTTTTAAATATCCAATTGATATTTGGAACTACATTACCTGTAAAGAATAAAGAAATAAATATTTTTAAAAGATGAGTAAATTGAGATATACCTTTTTTTCCTTTTTTTTGGATAAAGCTCAGATGTTCATGCAAGCAATAATGTTAGTTTTCTAGTAGTTAATCAAGTGGTTTAATAGCAGTTTCAAATAAATTACCAAACAGTATTTAAAGCAGAATTTCCTGAATGAATGCACCATTGCTGCATCTATTTTGATAATGAACAGATGCCAATAAATTAAATCAACTACATTTCTTAGTGGTCATCTCATATGAAAAACTGTGATATAATCTGAATAAAATAACATGGAAAAGGCCTAGCCCAAGTAAGACATTCTATCATTAAAGTATCATTTACAAACAATCCTCCTATAAGAATAGAATTCCAATGAAATATTTAAAAACAAAGTTTCCAAAAGTTAACATGTAATGGTTTAGCAGCCAAAGTCAATCTTAAACCTCTTTTAAAGACAGAACTTGACAAAAATTTATTCTGGGCATCTGCATCTCCTTTGTTGTATGTTGTATAAGATTTACATTTGAGGTAATCCATAGGTCTGTTTTATATTCTCCAATAAAAGAATAAAAGAGTAGCTGTGGATTGAAGCCCTCTGTTTATATACTCTTTTTCGTTAAGGACCATAAAGAAAGAAAATTGGATTAAAATGGCTAAATGTTCTTAGAACAATTCCCACAAATGCCAATAATTATAGATTTTGGTTTTCTTGGTTCTCATGGCTCTAATCTTCAGTAGTTTATTACAATGCACAACACAGCGTCAGATACTTTCCACATGACACAAATTTAACATCCTCATGTTACAGACCATGGACCAAGATTCTGGTTCAAAGGCAATTAGGTTTAAGTGATACAATGGGAGCCAGGGAATGTTGTAGGAGCTGTCGTGCACTATGCTGTCTCTGCTACTGAGCTCACAGCAGAAGAAAAAGGCTAGCCTTTAAGACAATTTTTCCATCACCTATAATTCTGAGGTAGACCACTGAGTCAATCTTCATTAAATGTGTACTTTAGTGATGGGCAATAAAGGGTCTTTTTGCTTTGTTGGTGGTGGTGGTGGAGGTGAAGATGGTGGTGGTGTTTTTAAACAAAAAGCATAATGCAAGCTACCCAGTAGATTAGTAACATCTTTCTTAGAATTTCAGCAAGTGGTTTGTCAGAGATTCAAGTAAGATCTTGTGGGAAGATTTCTTAATCTGGGTCTGGGTCTCTAATCATGTACTAGATGGGAGAGAAAAGAGACCACCTCTTCTTCTGTGTCTAATTATAGATGGGAAAATCTATTTTATTCCTAGTCATTGTGCAATAAAAAGTGACATTGAATCCCATCATTTGGAATACACAGATCAAAAGCTTAAAATGTTTCGAGGCTGGTATCAAAATGAAAGGAATAGTGTTTATGTGCTTGAAGTCACCTGTTGCAAATTAAGGTTTACAGGATGAGGAGTTTCCCTCTCATTTCTTTGCTTAGCACACACTTGGTGGGCACTAAAAGGAATAATAGACTAAAGTCTTGAGCAGTTAATAGACTTTTTAGCAGAGCCATAAATCTCCCTATTTCATTTCAGATTCTGGTTTATTGCAATAAAAACATTTATTAAGAAGTTCCCAAAGTCACTACCATTTGCAATAGAATTGTGTAGTATTTTAGAGTCTATTTATATCCTAAGTGTAATGCTAATTTTACAAAACTGCAATGTGTTGAGTCTAGCAGAAATTCCTCTCTATAAACTCTCGAGTTATGGGTGTCCCCAGCCACTAACTGCCTAGTTCTGCCCTGTTGTATTTTGTAAATATTTCTGAAAGGAGAGCATTAGCTGAAAGGGGAGCATTAGCTGGATACATGGCATTTCACAAATGGATGTTCTGGTTGACTTTCTGTGTTATGTGTTGAACTTGGAATTTCTTCTGTTAAAATGGAATTTGTTCACTCTTCCTTTTCAGTTTTAGCTCTTTTCAAAAGTTTGCTTCTTGCTCAGTGCGTTCAAACCAATTTTAAAAAATGCTACTTTAAAACACTGAAGTCATCATTGCATGTGTGAGTTGAGACTAAATCTACTTTTCCATACCCTTTGAAAAGTTACCTCTGAGAGCAAAGACCACATCTCATTCCCTCCCAATGAATACACCACTTATTGAGGGAGCTTGTTGGATTCAAGACTGGATCCAGTTGCTAAAACAGAAAAGATATAAACAGCTCATGGGCAAAACCTCTTTCCTCATTTTGGAGTATATTGCAGATGTCTACACAAGGTCATTCCTCCATGTTTTAAAACAAAACAAAAATAAATCTCCGAGTATTAACTATAGCATTGATATTTTCTGTAGTTTTCTCAAGTATAGTTTTCTATGTTTTTATGAAATTTAAGATTACTTACTTAAAAAACACATAGTTGTAAACCTACTACTTAGGAACTATCCTGATTTAATCCAATTAAGTGGAGTCTAGCATGTTTGTTTCTCATTTATGTTACCTCCCAGCCATAATGTCCCCCAGTGGAACAGGAATTCCGTGTCTCACAAGTGTGACTGAGAATCTAGTCAACTTACTTAAAACTAGAAGGGCACTTGAAAACATGTTCTTAATTTTGAACAAAGATGGCTAATTAATTTTTACCAACAAATTGGGAGTAGAAGCAAGGAGAAAAAAGAGGCAATTTTCTCACTCAAATGAATGAACACAAAGAAAACTAAACAGGGGTTTCTTAAGAAATACTGATGTCCAATAGTCACTGTAGTTAATCTCCAAAGAGCTTATTAGTCAAAGACAAGTTTAAAAGAAAATGAATTATTCATTTCTGACCAAACCACATTTGGCACTCATTTGGATATTAAGCCACATCCAAAAGAGTTCCTTGGAAATATCTTAGTAATAAAGACAGAGAAGATTGTCAGCGGAGGAATACATATCTAAATAACTAAGATAAAATCTTGAAATGACAAGAACTTTAAAAATGCATAGGGAAATCATTGTATGGAAATCATTGATTAAAACTAGAAAAAATACTTAGTTCAAAGAAACATAATTAAGTTATTTATGTGATTATCAAAAGCAACATTAACACAAACACATTTAAAATAGCATAAAGGTTTTTTAAGTTCTTTATTAGTCACAATTGCCTGTTTTATTTGCAATAGAACACTTCTACAATGCTTGCTAAATGGAACATTCATTCCATACAATGTTTATGGATGTCATGTTTTTTAAAAAAGTAACTACAAATCAAGTAATTTTGTACAATGCAACTTTTTAAAAGATAACTTACCAAGATTTTTTTTCTTTTTTATTGAGCAGTTTACCTGGTTTTATTGTTCAGAGTTGGCAGAGGTTTTGCTATGCTTATACTCCTTGTGTATATAAAAAAATATATAATTTTAGAAGCATTTTGTGAGTGGAATTCCAAAGATAACTTTTAAAAGTTATCACAATAGATGGTGAATGTGAAAAAGTTACTTTAAGAACTGGGAAGCATAACTAAAATAGGTTTATTCTAACATAAGAAAGGGAGGAAGGAAGGGAGGAAGGAAGGAAGAAAGGAAGGAAGGAAGGAAGGAAGGAAGGAAGGAAGTTAGTTCAATAGTGACTCAATGATTTTCTGTTTTTTATAAACTTATACTGTCATTTTAGAATAGAGCCAATGTCATTATTTAAGTCCAGGATCTGCTTCTGGGTCATAAAAACCCAGAAGAGAAAGATGACATGGATTGCCTTCCCTAGAACCCCAAGCAAGAAGAGCACGCAGAGTCACAGAGACCACTCGGCGTAGCTCACAGAAGACTTCTATGGGTAGATTGGCTTTTCAAAAGGAATCAGATATTTTTTCAAGAACTTCAGTCTGGAAATGAAGCAGAACTGAAATCAACAGTCAGTACTTTTCTATTAGGATGCTATCACTTAGCTCCCTTGGGTTTTCTTCTTCCTTTCTCTTTTCTTCTTCTCTTTCTCTCCTATCTCCCTTTGTACCTCACATTACAGATTATTTCTCCTTCAGTTGTCATTGCATATTTAAAAAAATAGTATAATATCCTTTTTTGTTTTTGTTTTTCTTTTGTTTTTGTGCTGGGAATTGAAACCAGGGGAATTCTACCTCTGATCTACACTCCCAGCCCCTAGCCCATTTTATTTTTTGTTTTGAAATAGGGTTTTGTTAAGTTGCTGAGAGTCTTGCTAAGTTGCTGAGGCTGGCCTTGAACCTGAGGTCCTCCTGTCTCAGCCTCCAAATACTGGGATTACAGGTATGCACCACTATGCCCAGTTAATATCTTCTTTCTATTTTACTTTAGTACTAGTGAAGTTCTTATCAAAAAGAGCAAAAGACTTGGTAAGTGGATGACAAAATGCTTCATTATACTGCCTATTACATCTGAAGGTATGTACCTAATGTTATGAGGACAAAAACTTGATTGAGAGTGATGCTTTTATTTTTCCTCGAAATAATTATCTTGTAGCAATCAAAAATTCATTCGACTGATAAGGTATGAGAGGCAAAGCCAGAGGTTTTTCTTGTTTATTCATACGGCCAATCAGCCATCCTACTTCATTCCAAGAATTGTGGTAAGCTTTGTAAATATCTAAGGGTAAATAGAGGAAAATTCCAGTTCTTTAGAAACCTCTGTTATGTGGAGGTAACATTGAAGTGGACAAATAATGAGGACAATGTAATTATTGCAGAAATATGAACAAGGCCCTCTGCCAGAAAACTAAGAAAGCCACGAACCTGCTTGAGGACTGGAAGAGTGGTTACTTGGAAGAAAGGACATTTTAGCTGAGATTAAAAATGATCAGTAGGATCTGGGTGTGGTGGAACATGCCTGTAATCCCAGTACTTGGGAGGCTGAGATAGGAGGGTCACAAGTCCGAGGACAGCCTCAGCAATGTAGTTAGACTCTTAGCAACCAAGTGAGCCCCTGTTTCAAAACAAAAAATAAAAAAGGATTGGGGGATAGCTGAAAGTAGAATGCCCCTGGGTTCAATCGCCAGTACCACAGTAAATAAATAAATAAATAAATAAATAAATAAATAAGAAAAAAGATTTTCAGGAGTTTCTAAGGTGTCTAAGAAGGAAGCAGAAAAATATTACAGACAGAGTAGTTTTAAGGTAGGTGAGTGAAAGAAGTGTGGTGCATGATAAAAACCAAGTCCTGCCCAGTACCCTGTGGCTGCCCCGCTGCATGTTGCTCTGGCTGGAGAACTTGCCAGGCTTCCTCACTCTGTCTCTTATTGCACAGAGCCTTTCAGGTAATAGGTGCTCAATATTGATGTGTAAAAACCATATCTCATTATTTTTAATTTCTATTTCAGCTGGTGAGCTTCACAAACTTTCCCTACATCCATGTGCCTAAAGGCACAAATTTTAAATTGCAGATGATTCTGAAATACAGTGACAATAATGTGATCAAATTTGGAGAACGACAACATAAATCTTAGGTTTCCTGTGGACCATTTAACAAAACCTACACTTCCTTTGGAATATCTATGGATTGGAAAGCTTACTGTCAGAAAATAAAGAGTAAAAGGTGATTGATAAATGGCAGGTCAATTAACTGAAAATCATAGCATCTAGTGACCTCCCTTACTTGGCCTAGTTCCTCTCATTTTTATCACATCAGTTTGCTTGGTGATGAACTCAGCTCTGCTCTCCTTTTTAGCTGGAACTTCTCTATTAGATCTTTAGTCTATTTCTCTAAGCTCTTGTAAACTGATAAATACAATAGTCAAGTTGCTCCTGTTTTGGAAAAAAAAAAAGTCATGCTTGGACATTTCATTGGTCTCCAACCCTTCCATTTCTCACCAAGCCAAGAGCATAAGAGGGTAAGAGTAGACCTAACGCCCTCCCTTGCTCGGTCACGCCTCACCTGCTGCATTCTGAAGCCGGTCTCCATAACTCTTGCTCAGTGTCACTCCATGTATTCTGATCAGCAAATCCAAAGGTAGTTTTCAGTGGGTTCACAGATGAATTAACTTGGCAATTAGCCAAAAAATTACTACTGAGTCAAATCATGTCTTTCTATGCTTTCTCTACGTTTCTGAATATACAAGCAAGAGTTGGAAAGAGAAATCAGCCTCATTCAATTTCCTAATCATTCTCTTTCTGTTTCTCTGTTTCTCTCTTCCCCTTTCTTTACTGCCCTTAAAATTATATTGTAATCTGCAGCCAAATCCCTACTTTGCAGCTTGGCTATACCATGCCCTCAGCAGAGGTATAGGCAGAAGGAAGTAATATTTCTGGTTTCTTTATATTTATTGGATAAAATAGAGGCAGTCCTAGATTGGAGTACTTAGTGTGGCTTCTGCTTATTACAAGGTCATTTGGAATAGTTGGACTCTTCCAGTAGGGAAATGTTTTTATTAATGCACAATATATTTATTTGTTTGTTTGTTGTTTATTTATTATTATTGATTGATTATGGTATTGATGATTGAACACAGGGGCATTCTACCTCCAAGTTACACTCCCAGCCCTATTTTATTTTATATTTTAAATTTGGAAACAGGGTCTCACTAAGTTGCTGAGGGTCTTGCTAAGTTCCTGAGGCTGTCCTCGAACCTGCAATCCTCCTATATAATCCTCTCAAGTACTAGGATTACAAGTGTGAGCTACTATGCCCAACAATTTATTTTTAAATGTATATATTATTTTAGCTAGTTAGTCTGAAAGCTAATTACTCTGTCTCTAGAATATCCAGAGTTGATGCAGGGAATGCTACTTCTTATAATGTTGGTGAATTAGCTTTTCTTCTTACTCTCCTGTGAGCACCACTGAAATTGCTATGAAACCTCCACTGAGCCCTAGTCTACATTGTCATGATCATTATGGTAGCACAGAAATCTGTCCAGTCAAATACTTGCTTTCCTGTCTCCATTCACAGGTATGTGTTGGTATGTCACACATTTCTAGCCAATGAGATGCAAGGAGAAAACTTGGGAATTTTGAGAAAAATAACAACTCCTAACCACGTGATGTGAGTTCTGCCACCTTTCTTAGTTCTGAATCTTTACACTTCTGCTCCCTGTGCCAGGAATGGCTCTCCCCTTTTGTGTGGTAAATTCATATCTATCTAACAGTCTAGGCTCAAATTTCATCTCCACAAGAAAACATTTCCTCAGTTTTGTGGAAGTGTAGAGAAAATATTTTCATATTTCTCTATGCTTAGGGTATGCTTAGGCAAATAAAACTGGAAAACAGATTAACAGATATGCTTGAAAGTTAAAGGATGACTGGATAGATAGCAATCTATACATAGAGACACATAGAGATATATCCACCCGGTGCTGTATACTCTGACTTCAAAGGGGGATGGAGCCTGGAGCTATCCACCTACATTCCAAATTCCTGTTTACAGTATATTTCCAACTTATAAAACATTTGAAAGCATGGTTTCTTTCCCCCTCTTAAGTGGGGAAGATGGCAGCCATATAGTAGTTCCCATATAAAGTTCAAGATTCATAGTTTCAGAGGTTCTCTTCTATAGTACAAATTCTTTTGTCAATAGTCATAACCAATTGGCTCTTACTGTTTTGCCTCAGAAAGTGGAATAATATCAGGAAAAGTCATCTGTTATTTGATCCAGAAACTTCATATTTGCTTTTAGGATATAATATAACTAAGTATATATTAGTCATTTATCACATTGTCTGTACAAATTAAGCTTATGACCTCTATCTTGCTATAGCTACCTATTCATATCCCCAACAATGAATTTATCTCATTGGTTTTTCTATTTAAAAAAATTCTTTACTACTTAAATGTGAGTTAGATGATAATAGAAGCTGTCATTTATTTATTTTTGAGTCACAAGTTTTGCAGGTTTCCTATACATTGGAAATGCTTAATAAATCATTGAAGAATGAAAGGACACACAGAACATATATTCTGGTGTAATTTAATTTCATGGAAATACTCTATAATGTTTCAAATAAGAATAAAATTGCCATCATATATCTTTATAGCTTATTGTTTCTTTTACCATAGAAAGGCAAAGTTTATATTAAATTTGTTTATAACTGAAGTTTAGATTGAATTTATGTTAAATTTCTTTATAAAATTCTGAAAATAGGAATCCATCAACCAGGTGACACTCTGTAGTACTGAGCTAAAATGGGGTAGGGGTGGGCAGAGAGCTGTCAGGATGATCGGGAAGAAACAAATAAATAATAATCCCTATGCCCCCTCAAGATTCGCTTTTGAATTCTGGATGGCAGAAATAGGAAGGCTGTACCTTCCAGAGAAGGTAACCAAATTGATTTCAGGAGTAATAAACACCACTAAAATTCAAATAATTTTACTGGAACAAAATAACTATAAACCTGATAAAGGCATGACAAATGTTCCAATCTTTCTTTCTTTATATTATTTATATTACCATATTCAAGTTAAAAATTCCATTTTGTTTTTATGGGAAGTAGGAATCCAAGTTTGTAACCATTTTGTGTTTGATCTTGACACTTCATTTCTATTCTGAATACTCCAGGTTAAATGTCAACTGTCATGGCAAACTAATTAAATATTAATATTGTTGTTACTTTCATGGATCATTACAAAAGTTTAACATGTGTTTATATCTGTGACAAGAAAATGAAGTGGATAAAAGAAGTGTGTTGAGGAAAGTCTTCTTTGTAATAACTAGATTTTCTCTTTGGGAAAAAGAATCGTTGAATTTACTACAAAGAGATTATAAGTAAATTTGTGCTGCTCACCCACAACCCTAATCATTATTGTCAGGTAGTCAATTTGAGATCACAGGTCACAGCTTTAAATTCAACTGAGGCGCAGGGAATTTAATCAATACCTATATGCACATAGTAAAAAAAAATTTTAAAAAACCATGCTGCGAGCAAACCTATTTTAGTAACACATTTATTTAAACTGGCTTAAAATTATTCTGGAAGTGTGATTAAGTAAAAATAATTTTGGCATTGGATCCTTTTTAAAATCACCTGTCCTTCACATAAAATCTTGTATTAATCGTTATTATTAGTCCTAAATATTTTGCATTTTGGTTTCTGCCTCAATGATTCTATTGAAACTGCTTTCTTGAAGGTCACCATAGGCCCCCTAATTGCCAATCCAATGGCCTTTATGTCTCATCCTCCTGGACACTGCTGTATCCTTTGGGAATGCTCATGCCCCCTTCTTTCTTGAATTTATATTCCATGTTGCAGAATAAAGTGATTTTAAGACATGCATATTCCTCACTGAGTGAACTATTTTTTTCCTTTTAGAATCTTTTCAGTAATAAATGTAAGCATAAACTACCAGGGTTCATGAAAAGTTAATTAGCTATTGTACTACATAGTCATTTGGGATATCTCTTTTTCAATATGAAGAATTACAGAGGACTTATAACAGAAGCAAAAGTGGAACATACACAGAGGTAATAAGTAAAACCAAGGGTGGGCAAACTATGCCTATGGGCTATGTCCAGTCTACTGTCTATTTTTGTAGCTAAAGTTTTATTCATTTTCATACTGTCTGTGTTGGTTTTTTGCATGGTCTGGACAGAGTTGAGCAGTTACCATAGAGACCATATGTTGTGCAAAGCCTAAAATATTTACTCTCAAGTTTATACAGAAAAAGTTCACAGGCCCCTGGGTTAGAGGATTCTTTTTAATTGACCTGAAAAGAGAACATCCCTGTTCTTGGATGCAAAAGTGTCCCTATTGCAAAGCAAAATGTATGCCTAGATAAGAGAATGGTGCTAAACTTGAGTATTCTGGAAATGCCTGTTTAGTTATGATTTTCATTCTTGGCACCTTGCCTGGAGAATAAGTGTCTGGACTCAGTGTAACTTGTCACATTAAAAGATTCTATAGGACCTCACGCTATCTAATTCACAGTTCTAGCTTCAAAAGTACACATTAGTGTATGGAGCCCCATTTGGGGTAGGTTTGTTATATCTACGACCCTAGTATAGTGGTCAAGGAAAGGAAGGCATAGTGATATAGGACACTTTCTCTTAGAACTATTGTGTCACTATAAATTGTCTCTGAAAACCTGTATTGTAAGAGTTTGGTTGTGCACTTCTGTAGTCCCAGCTACTTGGAAATCAGTGGCAGGAGGATCTATTGAGCCCAGGAATTTGAGACTGACTATTCTGGGCAATATAGTGAGACTCCATCAAGAAATAGAGAGAGAGAAAGAGAGAAAGAGAGAGCAACAGCGAGAGAGAGAGAGAGAGAGAGAGAGAGAGCAGAAAAAGAGCTTTATTCTAAATATGAAGTATGAAGGATTCAGAAACCTTGCCAAAGTTGTCAATGTTCCTACAAGCTTCAGTTGCAAATAATTTCTTAAATTCATCACACTTTTATTATCCTGACAATAATAAATTCTATCATCTTACCTTTATTTGGGCTAGCCTAACTAGGTTTAACTTCCTCATAACCCAAAAGACATTTATCTAAGTAAGTTGGGACCGACACCAGGGAATATGAAGAATCCTAACACAATCTTGCATGGTTCCCTTTATATGTAAGGATGTAAAAAAACTAAATAACAAAAGTCCTGTATATTTACATGCATGTAGAAACTTTAATTCAATCTCTTTCGTCAGCTTTTTCAATATGTATCATCAGACCCTTATAAATTAAACTATTAATGTCATCCAACAAAATGATTTCTATGTGGGATTTCTATAGTCGTATTTGTCTGGGATTTTATGCTCATTATCAATGTTTCTTCATATTCATATGTAATTATACTATAATTTTACAAAAATCTATATTTTAGAAATGGAAAATTATTGATTATTTGGGTTTTATTTCTTGTCTTTTTTTAGAGCTAACATTGTAAAAGAAAATTCCCTATACCTGAAGAGGACCCAAAGAAACAATATTTTTCAAATATCTCAATTTAATAATTCTCAACTTAATAACCCACTGGAAAATTATTTTTATTCCAAAAAAGATGTTTGATATTTTTATTGAAGCTGTAGATCACATTGGGCAGTATGGATATTTTAACAGTATTTGTCCTTCTAATCCACGAACATTGTATGTTTTCCATGTTTACTGCAGTACTATTTACAATAGGCAATAACAAAAAACAATCAAAATGTCCACTAACTGATGAATGGATAAAGAAAATGTGGTACATATGCATGATGGAATATAATTCAGCCACAAATGTAATGAAATCCTGTCATTGTGACAAAATGGACGGAACTGAAAATCATGTTAAATGAATAAGTCAGACACAGAAAAACAAATGCTGTATAAGCTCAGTCATATGTAGAATCTAAAAAAAAAATTATTTCATAGACATTGGGAGTAGGATCGTGGTTGCCAGAAGCTGGGGAATGCAGAGGGGAGAGAGAAATTGGGATTGATCAAGGGCATTAAGTTATAGGTAAAAGGAGTAAGAAGTTCTGGTGGGCTACTGCACAGTAGAGTGACTATAGATAACAATTGTGCTCAATATTTCAAAAACTGGAAGAAAGGATTTCAAATATTTCCACCATGAAGAAATGATAAATGTTCAAGGAGATAGATTTGTTTAACCTGGTCCAAACATTACAATGTGTACATATATCGAAATGTCACATGGTACCCTGCTAATAAGTATAATTTTCATGTTCTTATGTATCAGTTAAAAGTAAGTTTAATTAAACAATAGAACCCACATATATGAACTTATAACTCACTCTTTCTATTCCAACATTACTTGGATTCTGTCTTTTCTTACTTCCTCCCTCATTTTTCACATATTTTCTTTCTCTTTCTCTATTTCTTCTCTTTTGGTCTTTACGATCTAACTAGTCATAGACTAGATTTGTCCCTCTATTATTATTTTTATTTAACAAATATTGTGTGATTTTTGTTTGGTTTGGTTTTATTTTTGTTATTCTGGGGGTTGAACTCAAGGGCATTCTATCTCTGAAATATACCCCCAACCCTATTTTATTTTTTATTATGAAACAGTCTCACTAAGTTGCTGAGGGTCTCACTAAGTTGCTGAGGCTGGTTGTGAACCTGAAATCCTCTTGTCTCAGTCTCCCAAGCACTAGGATTACAGGCATACACTACCATGCCTGTCTTATATTGTGTTTTTGACAAGATTTTGACTTTGGTTTAATATCTGTTATCACACTACACAGTTCTTCATACTTCAATTCAAGATTTAAAAATCAGTCTAAATCATTTCTAATTCATTTTCTCTCTCTCTCTTCTCTCTCTCTCTCTCTCTCTCTCTCTCACACACACACACACACACACACACACACA
>PVJS01024350.1:0-28775 GCA_004027185.1 Glis glis
CCCTCCCCATAAAAATGCAAGAAATCAAATCGGTGTCAGGAGTCCTGGGGTGAAGCCCACCCCTGCTAGGGATGGCAGAGAGTCAGTGTAAAAGAGAAAGAAACTGTTTCCAAATATTTAGCCAGATGGCTGATTCAAACAGAACCCAATACCTTAAAATATAATCATAATCAGTCAATCTCAGGATCCACTGGGTCAAGGGATGGGGCGACTGGCTGGGACTGGAGCAGGGAGCAGAGACATTAAATCCACAGAGTTGCTATTCTCTGTGCCTCCCTGCACCTGCTGGACATTGTTCCAGCCCGGCCAGCTGAACTCCACATGCGCCAGGCCCTCAGCTGGCCTCAGAGAGACACAGCTGACCTGCTGGCTCCTCTCAGCGAGCTTTGAAGTGGACACCAAAAGAAATGAATAATGTCCCTCCAGCTCCTCTGCCCCAAGCAAAAAGAAGGGCCATGGTGGATCCCTTCCACATTTCTCAGATTAAGAAAAAAAAATGCCTGCAAACATAATATGTGAATTATGTACTGTGTCAGTGAGGTGTGTGTGTGTGTGTGTGTGTGTGTGTGTGTGTGTGTGTGTGTGAGATCTCACATTGCCTGGGAGATACTTGCTCATTAATACCTGGTGAATGGTGAAAGAAAAGGGGAAAAATGAATGATCGATGAGGGGATAAATGAAGACCACCTGAAAATGCTACCAAAACAATTCTAATTTGGGAAATTATAGTTCATTTTGAAATATAGCACTGTGAATAGGTATACAAGACCAACAGTCTGTTTTGTTTGCTGATCCACGCCAAGTACCCTGGACAGTGCCTGAGGTAATTATCAAAATTAATTTCTATTATTAAAGTCACATCAATAGCACTTAAGAATATTGCCTCAAAAATCTACTACTCTGGCACAAATGTTTATCAATTCATTAATACCCATCCTTTACTACTTGACTCCTTTATGTTTTCCGCTCTTTTTATGTTTCTGTTTAGCTCCAATCTTAAAAATGACTGAATGCAAATACAATACATGTCCCAACTATGAGCTGAAAGTAACATCATTATAGAGTAAGAAAACAGACATTATTTAGAAGTCTTAATAGGTTCACCAAAGGGTAATTTTGATAAGTTAGCTTTCCACTATTGCCAGGGTCCTAACTTTTGGGGTGTGTGTGTGTGTGTGTGTGTGTGTATGTGTAGGGCAACAGGGGTGCTGGGGATTAAACCTCAGGCCTCTGAAACACTAGCCAAGTTCTCTACCACTGAGCTATACCCTTAGCCCCAAGAGTATTAAGGGTATTAACTTGAAACAAAGAAATGAATTAAGCTACAAATAGACACAAATACATATCTGGCTCTCACATTTTAAGCCTGTAGACATAGGGCTAGAAGCTCAGCCCTGGTTATTTGAAACTAGGACACACACACACACACACACACACACACACACACACCACGCTGATTTGCAGTTCTGAGAAGAATAGTAAAAATAAATGCATTCAGAGCCTTGTGGTGGAATTCTCCGCAGTGAGCCAGCAACCTGCCTACCTCCTCCCTTTCACCGTGCAAGAGCAAACCTCTGGCTGGCCAGACTTTAACAATCATTCTGATACATCTATATAAAAAGTGGGGGAAAACTATAATAAAAAGAGGCCTTTAATTAAATGAAATTGCCACTGTGGGATCAGGCCTTCATGCTTGTCAGAGTCCTCTCAAAATAAACATCTCAAAACTTGGCCTCGCCGGTGTCACTCTCACAGGCAAGGCATCCTGGGTAATCCCCAGGCATCCTGACAGCTACATAATGTTCAAACTGCTTCACGGGTGAATGGCGGCCGTGGCATGAAAGAAAATATTAATGTCTGGAATTAATAGGAGAAGAAAAAAAAGGGGGGACCTGGGTTTACAAAGCCCAACAAGGAAAGAGTGTCAAGTTAGTGCGGTGTTAATTGTGAAGAAAAAGTTGAGAGAGGGAGGGAGTCCATTGTGATTCTCCCTGATCCTAAGTGCCTCTCTGTCAGAGAAGTGATATCTCAACTAGGCAGGTTCTGAAAAGGGGTAGCTGCTCGGGAATGCGACTCCTCGATTAGACAAACAACGAGACGGCACCTGAAAGGCTGGACTTTAACCTTCTTCACACACAATGCGGTTGTTGTGGGAGCCCGCACTCAGTCGCACAACTTCAGCTTAGCATCTCAAGGTGTTAAGAATCCATGGCTCGCGTGTTCTCCCCATTCTAAGCATGCCTGTGCCTCTCTATCTACAGGGTCTGCATCCTCCGATTCAACCAACCACAGATGGAGAATATTTGAAAATAAAATACATAAAGTGTGTCTGTGCTTGGCAAGTACAGACTTTTTCCCTTGTCATTTTTCCTTCAGTGCTACAGTATCATAAATTTCCCCCCTTTTGGTAATGAGGATTCAACCCAGGGGCATTCTACCTCCAAGCTACACCCCCAGCCCTTTTTAAAAATTATTTGCTTTGAAAGTGGGTCTCACTAGTATGCTGAGAGTCTGGCTACCTTGCTAAGATTGTCCTAGAACCTGGGATCCTCCTGTCTCAATCTCCCAAGTACTGGAATTACAGGTGTGTGCCACCATGCCTGGCTACAACTCTTTTTACAAAGCATTTCCATTGTGTTAGGTATTACAAGTAATCTAGAGATGATTTAATGTATATATGGGAGGACTGTGTAGTTATATACAATTTTTTTTTGCGGTACTGGGGATTGAACCCAGGGACATTCTACCTCTGAAATACACCCTCAGCCCTCTTTTTTATTCTTTATTTTAAAACAGGGTCTCACTAAGTTGCAAAGGGCCTCACTAAGAAGCTGAGGCTGGCCACGAACCCGGATCCTCCGGTCTCAGCCTCCCAAGTACTGGGATGACAAGTGTGCGCCACCACGCTCGGCTTATATACAAATTTAATGGCCTTTTATATAAGGGACTTGAGCAGCCATGGATTTTGGTATCCACATGGGTCTTAGAAACGCCCCCTGCAGATATCTAGGGACAAATGGATATGCAGAGAGAAGTTAACCTATAGTCATCAGTCCTTAAAAATGTAGCACCGATTCCCACTGCCAATAACCAGGTATACAAATCTCACTCCTGCTCATGCCACCAACACTCCCGATGGCCACATCTCTCTTGAAACCACTCCTGTTGGGCAGCTAACATGCCACAAACAGCTGTCATGTCTGAGCCTTGCTCTGTGCTAGGCTCTGCGTGTGTTACTGAGGGACATCGATCCCACGTCCTGCTCCTCTGCACCTCACGGCATCAGGCTTCCCAAACTACAGCACAAAACCACAGAGGAAAGTGTCCAAACAGAATTGGGGCTTTGATGGTCCAGGCAGGAGAAATCAATTCTACCAGAGGCATCACCTCAGACTGAAGTAAAGGACACGGGAGTTGAAGTCAGGGTCCACACACACACACAGAAGGACCGCGGTCACTTCAATGGGAGGTGTTGGCAGGGAAAGGGAGGTGGGGAGACAGATGCCCAGAAGGAATGGCACAGCATGGTATCCAACAAGCACGCCAGTGGATCCAGAAATTAAAGGAGAAAAATAGAATGAGAAATTTTAACAGGCAGGTTGGAGTCAGAGGCCAAAGTTCCCTGAAAAAGTAAAATAAAGAATTTAGTTATTATTTTGTAAGAAATACAGGTGTTTTATTTCCTGTTCAGTTTTTTTTTTTTTACTTTTTAACACAAGTCATATATGCACATGACTCTGGAGGTAAGAAATTAAAAGTAGTCTGAACCCTCTTACTCTTCCTTGATCTCATGAGTCTGATGCACTCAATGTAAAGTTTCTTGGGTGTTTTAGAGAAAAAACACACAAGGATTTTGTGTGTGTGTGTGTGTGTGTGTGTGTGTGTGTGTGTGGTAGTGGGGATTGAACCCAGGGGCATTCTACCTCCGAGCTACACCCCCAGCCCTATTTTTATTCTTTATTTTGAAACAGGGTCTCACTAAGTTGCAGAGGGCCTCACTAAGTAGCTGAGGTTGACCGCAAACCTGCGATCCTCCTGTCTCAGCCTCCCAAGTACTGGGATTACAAGCGTGCGCCACCACGCCTGGCCACAAGTATCATTTTTAAGGGGCTTCATTCTTTCAGAAGTAATATACCTTGGATCTCTGTTTAGACCAATGATACACATCCACTGTTTTATCCCAAAAATAATTTGTCATTCAGTTTTATCGTTTTATTTCACAAGTCACTAAATAATGAACATTTATAACACTTCTACTTCTTTTACAACTGTAAACAATAGCGTGAAAAATACTTATACAACTCTTGGATTTCATAAGTGATCATATTAAGAGGAAATTTTTTAATATTGGAACTGCTGGGCAAATAAGAACACGCCATTTAGGTTCTGACAGACATTATCAAATTGTTTCCCAAAGTTTACCAAATTTACACTCTCACCAGTAGTATCTATGTTGTATTTATTTCTTCACCTGCTTACCAATATTGGATATTATAAATCTTCATTTTACATTAATGGCAGGCAAGTGAAACTCTATCTCCAATTTTCTGTCTTCAATCATATTTACATTATATTTTAGTGACCTGTATTTGTATTTATCCATCAATAAATTTTGGTCCATATCATATGGCTATTTTTCAATGGGTTCATGATTTGTTTGGGGCTTACAGAGTCAAATGAGCCCTTTGTTATAGAAATCAGTCCTTGATTATATAAATTCCATCATACACCTTGTTTAGACTTTACATTATTACTGGCAGTAACTTATTTTTGTTTCTATTTAGTCAAATTTGCCATTTTTTTATTCATAGCTCTGTAGCTTAACATCCTGCTTAGAAGCAATTTTCTCACTATAAGATTTTAAATTAATTCAGCCACATTTCTTTCCATTCATTCTGTACTTTTTCCTTTTTTACAGTTAAGACTTTGGTCCATCTGGAATTATTTTAGTATGAGGAGGGAAGGAATTTCAGGTTCACTCACAAGTAGGAGAGTAAAATGATCAGAGCCAAGCTTTAGAAATATAAATCTGGCAGCAGCTCATAATTTGGAATGAAGAAAAAAAGACTATAAAGCAAGGGAGCCTGGTAGCTGAGATAATACAGCACCAGAGAGTTGAGGACTGAGGATAAAGATGGATCCAGATCCTAAGAAGGACCTATCCAGAGATTCACCAAGTGCTGTCCATAGATCCTCATCTCCAGAGACACTCCAGGGCGGGAAGGGTCTGACCTCATAACCATGGGGAAAAGCTGTGTACTATTTTCTTGCTTGGAACTTCCACATTGTACAATAAAATTCTAAACTCTGCTAAGAAGTGCAGTAAAGTCAAACTACAACAACTAACAGCTTAAAACGCCCCCACTCTATCAAATCATTATTTTCATATAGAAAGCATATTATTTGGAGCATCTATGAATACAATAGTAAACGCATCCAAATCAAAGTTTCTAGATGGGAAGATGTATGACCAGGGGCACCACATATGCACTGTAGATTGCAAATATGTTATGAATGAATGAACTCTAACGTTAGATAAACATGGTAGATGAAAATCCCCAACCTTCCTTTTAGGAACTGTATCTTCACCTGCAAAATGGAAATCTACCAGTCTCAAAGGATAATCTTGAGCGCCAAATTAACTAATAAACTTCAATGACAGCAGGCTCTGGCCCTTTAACCAGCATGCCTCAGAGTACGTGCTACTATTTTTAGGATCACTACTCAATTAAGTTAAAAGGGGGAGAGTGCATAACCATTTATGTAATACTAATCAAAAATTCACTTGCTTTATTTTAGCGCCCAAGATAACAGCCACTGCTAATTTGTCCCCATGATGTTCCTTTATTGCCATGAAATTTACATTGCCTTCTTTTTCATAAGTTGGATAGAAAATTTTTTATCTTATGCACTTCTTGCAGGGATTTTATGTGATTTGGAAAATTTTCTATGAAACAATCTTAGCGGTTCTGGAAAGAAATAGCTATATGAAAACTAAAAATTTTTAAGTCATCATGAATCAGGGCTTCTTCCCTAATTAAAGTCATGAAGGTGGGGATTTGGAGCAATTTAGAGATATAACCCGATGAGAATGACAGGCAGCTTGGGTAAGGAGGCATGACAATACAGGTCCCTCCTCAGCAGGGGTCATGAGGAGCCACCGAATTAGGACATTTTATTCTCCTCCTGGCATTTTATCATCTCTAGAGATTTTTACTATATTGGGAATGTGATTAAAAAATGGCTGGTATCAGTAGAAGTCATAAGCAAAAGTAGACAATATCACATTCAATGGCCCAAGAGCCATTGTGATATGCAAATAAAAAGGTAATGCCGCTCTAATTACAAATGACTTAGTTTTGCTTTTTCTGATCTAACTCAACACTATGATAGAGAAAGTAGAAAATTAAGATGTAGTTAAAAAAGGAAGAAGGAAAGTTGAAAATTCCCACTGCCAGGTGTGGTGGCACACGCTTATAATCCCAGTACTTGGGAGGCTGAGACTGGAGGATCCAGGTTCATGGCCAGCCTCAGCTACTTAGTGAGGCCTCCACAACTTAGTGAGACCTGTTTCAAAATAAAGAATAAAAAATAGGGCTGAGGGTATAGCTCAGAGGTAGAATGCCCCTGGGTTCAATCCCCAGTACCCCCCCCAAAATTGGCTTTCATACTGTATTATTGACCTGCTTTTTTCAGTGGATAACACATCAGTTTCTCTATGTCCATAAATATTTCTACAACTCAATGGCCATTCCAGTGAATATCTGTGCATACATAGGGAAACTTACTACATAATATATTTTCTAATAATTATCACTTTTTTGTGGTACTGGGGGTTGAACCCGGAGGTATTCTACCTCCAAGCTACACCTCAAGCCCTTTTTGTAAGATTTTATTTTGAAAATGTCTTGCTAAGTTGCTGAGGCTGGCCTCGAACCTGAGGTCCTCCCGTCTCAGCCTCCCAAGTACTGGGATTACAGGCATGTTCCACCAGGCTCAGCAAAACTACCATTCTCAATTTGAACAAATGTCCACTGTGTTGACTACAAAAGAATTATTCATAAGAAAAACCCGCTCTTGGCTATCAGAAAAACTCATGTACCAAGTTATAAACTTTAGCATACAATTTCTCCAAAATAAAGGTTGTCTTAAGCTAGTCTCCTAATTAAATGTATTTCTTAGAGTAGTTGGTTGTTCATAAAAATAAACCATTACCACATTTTTATAATTTCACATTTTGTTATGTGATTTCTAATACATTTCTTCAGTAAATTTTTAAGGTTTCAGATTCAACAATTAGTCAACAAGTCTTTAGGGAAACTGAGCCACATATGTGAACTTGTATTACATAAAAATATTTGCAAACATATAAAAAGTGTAAGTTTGACTTTTTCCTAATCTTCTAGGGTCAGAGTAACAAGAGAATTTTTAATTCTATTTATAGGCATGCATTCAGAGACTTCCGTATGTGTGTGTGTGTGTGCGCGCGCACACACACACACACACACACACACACACCTATTTAGAATATTTTCTCCTTGCTAGAAAAAGAGCTAACCCTGAGCTGTTTTTATATGGGGTGCACCAGTCCTTATTTTCTTTGAGGCTAGCTAAGTAAAAGAGTCAGACCTCATTTCCAGGGAAAAAAAAAAAAAAAAACTCCTGATTTTTTTGCTCAGTGCTGCCCTCTAGCAGTGAAGTAAGGTATCCAGACAGAGCAGTGTCTATGTGCTACCTTCTTAACCTCTTCAGGAACTATAATGGATATTCTGGGAACACCAAGGTCATTTTTCCTCAGTTATATGAAAAAGAAGGAACATTCCCTACATAGAGTAAAATCTATATTGCTTACGTTAGTAGCAGGTTCTAGTCTAACGGAATTCCAAGTGAGCCATTTTATCCACTAAAATGAAATGAGGGGACACACACATTCCAGGGGAGGCTCGGGCTGGCCTTCTGTAGAAGCTCCCACATGCTTCTAGAAGCTGCTTTTTTGTTTACAACTTCAGAACAACTGCTTCTGCCCTGATCTTCTACTGGCCTGACCCTCTGTGTTTTGCTATTTATCACACCCTAATCGAACGATTCTGCCCCCCCCAAATATGGTTGACTTCTCTCCTCTAAGAGACCCTCCATGGGCGAAAATCTCACTCGCACCTTGAGCAAGGACCTCCCTCCCCTGGGTGGACCTGGAGACATAATGGTCCAGGCGATGCATGAAAATCCAATTCACTCCATTTCCCAATGACCAACCTGCAGTGGCATCAATGACCTGAAATTCCCTATTTTACCAAAATTTGTTTAGTTTACCAAGTTTACAAAGTTTATAGAAACTTGTGTGGGTAAATTATGGAACACAGGAAGCTCTGGGAAACTGGGTGCCAAGGTTTTACTAGGACTTTATTTATTTATTATTATTATTATTGCGGTACTGGGGATTGAACTCAGGGGCATTCTACTTCCAAGCTATACCCCCAGCCCTATTTTTTATTCTTTATTTTGAAACAGGGTCTTGCTAAATTGTGGAGGGTCTCACTAAGTAGCTGAGGCTGAACGCGAACCCGGATCCTCCCGTCTCAGCCTCCCAAGTACTGGAATTACAAGTGTGCGCCACCACGCCTGGCTCTACTAGGACTTTAGATTTTTTCCACACACCATGGGGTCCCCTAACCTTCCTCCAGTCCTTCCTCACCCCACCCAGGACACCCCTGCCTTCCCCTTACACCCCGGCCCTCCCTACCTGGCTTCCCTTCATACCTTCTCTTTTTCTGTCCTTACTCTTCCTCTTTCTGGGCCTCACAGCCGAGGCTAGGGCATGTCCAAGCCCTTCTATCATTTCTTTTTTGCATGAACAAAATTGTTTAAAATGCTATTTCTGTCTTGCCTTCATAAACCATCAATGATACCGCACAGAGACTTTCAAATGCTGTTTTTAAATGTCCCTGTCCACAATCTATATAAATAAACAGCTGTAACTTATTTGATAGATGAAAAAACATGCCAATGTATTGATAAATTCAGTAATTTCAGTAAATCAGCTATATCTGATGAAGAGATGCTTGAACAAATTGGCTTTTGGCAAAATGGTCATTAAAATAATCTGCTTGTGCCTTCCGTGGTAGGCACAAGCCTACCACGTATGTGCCTATACTTGTAACAGCTGGGAGGCTGTGACAGGAGAATTGCAAGTTCGAGGCCAGCATGGTAACTTAGCAAGACCCTGTCTCAAAATAAAAAATAAAAAGGGGTGTATCTCAGAAGTAGATAACCCTGAGTTCAATTGTCAGTAACACACACACACACACACACACACACACACACACAAATAAATCTGCCTATATCCCAATACTTGGTCAGTTGACCAGAAGCACACGGGGTGGGAACTTTTGCTTAGAGACCTCATGCACAGTTACCCTGGTAACATGAAAAAGGAGGGACCCATTTAATGTTAGAGGGCATGGCAAGGCAGTAGCTAGCATGCAGAAATACAGGAGTCTAGTCTGGGGGTGATGGCACACACCTATAATCCTAGAACTTTGGAGGCTGAGGCAGGAGGGTCACAGGTTTGAGGTAAGCAACTTAGGGAGACCCTCAGCAACTTTAGCAAGACCCTATTTCAACAGTTAAAAAGGGGAGCTGAGAGTATAGTTTGGGGGTGGAGCAGCCCTGATTTTAATATCCAGTACCCCCTTCCTCCCACACACATGGGGTCTAGAAAGGGTTAGAGGAAAAATAAGAAAACAAGAGAGTGGTAATCCAAATGAGCAATGCATGTGGCTGCTTGGAACCTCTGAAGGACGAAAAATGCCAGATCTATCTGCATATTAGCAACATGCATTTCAGAAACCCATGCTGCCAAACACAGCCAGTTATTAATACCCTAATATTTTCCTTTCTATTAAAAATACTGAAAACATCCCTTGCACAAGCTCCTCCTTAAGCATAGATATAGCAAAACAAATACTAGATAAAAGAGGACCAAAGTTTAGTAATAACACTAAGGATGGGTATGATCGTATTTCATCCTACAAGAACTCTGAGATGTGCATTATTCATATGGTTGCTTTAAGGATGAGGAATAGTACTCAGCCCTGTAGAAGGAGATTCTGCCATTTGCAATGAGATGGACGAACATGGCGGGCAGTATGCTAAGTGAAATAAGCCACGTAGAGAAAGACAAAAGCTGCATGATCTCTCTTGTATGTGGAATCTAAAAAATAGTTGGATACCTACAGAGAATAGAAGAGGGGTTCCCAGGAGTGGAGAAAGGAGGAAACAGGAGGAGGTAGATACAAAGGGACAAAGTTGTAGCTACACAGAAGGAATAAGTCTAGAAAGTTATGAGCACACGGCATGAGAACTGTACTTAATACTGTTGTCTTGTATACTGGAAATTTGCTAAGAGTATCAATTTCAGGCACTCCTTCCACACACACAAAATAAAGTATAACTATACGAGATGACATGTTAATTGGCTTGCTAGTAATGACTGCTCTGTGTCTATGTGTATATATGTATGTATAGCAAAACATCATGTTGTACCTTAAATATATATAACAAACAATTTTTATTTATTTATTTTTTGCGGTACTGGGGATTGAACCCCGGGGCATTCTACCTCCGAGCTACACCCCCAGCCCTATTTTTTTATTCTTTATTTTTGAAACAGGGTCTCACTAAGTTGTGGAGGACCTCACTAAGTAGCTGAGGCTGGCTTTGAACCTGTGATCCTCCTGTTCTAGCCTCCCAAGTACTGGGATTACAAGCGTGTGCCACCATGCCCGGCTAACAAACACTTTTTAATAAGAACGAGGAACGTTTGTGAAGTCACAGAGCTAGCCTCATATCTAGACTGCATTCTAAAACCTTTATAACCCCCAAGTCCTGATGCTTCTCTCATTTAGAAGTAGAGTATAAGCCAGGCGTGGTGGTACATACCTGTAATTCCAGTATTTGGGAGGTTGAGACAGGAGGATCGCAGGTTCGAGACCAACCTCAGCAACTTAGCAAGACTCTTAGCAACCTAATGAGATCCTGTTTCAAACCAAAAAAAAAAAAAAAATTTTTTTTTAAAGGCTGAGGTATGCTCAGAGGTAGAATACCCCTGGGGTCAATTCCTAGTACCACACACACACACACACACACACAAAATAGGGTGTCTTTTGTCCCTCTTTAAAGTGGGTGACTGCTTCAACCAATACAGTGAGGTGTTCCTTCCAAGGCTGTCCCATTAGAGGGGATCCAGCTTCTGCTTTGTACCTGGAGCCCTGAGCTCCCAAGTAAATCTGGTAACCCTGAGACTACCATGCTGTGGGGAACATGGAGATGCCTGTGGGAGAACATAGAGAGGCCTGTGGGGGGACATAGAGAGGCCTGTGGAGAAACATAGAGAGGCCTGTGGGAGAACATAGAGAGGCCTGTGGGGGGACATAGGCCTGTGGGAGAACATAGAGAGGCCTGTGGGGGACATAGAGAGGCCTGTGGGGGGACATAGAGAGGCCTGTGGGGGAATATAGAGAGGCCTGTGGGGGAACAGCCCTCAGCTCCCAGAAGGCCCCATGAGGGTCAACAGACCTTCAGAGGATCTTCCCCAACAGTCAAGTCCCCAACCTATAAGTCGGCCTGCTGAGCCCAGACCCTGTCTATCACAGACCAGCCATCTCAGCACCTCTCCCTACTGCACACTTCCGGAATTCCTGAACACAGAGTCATTGCTAAGATCATAGGTGGTGTGTTACACAGATCCAGCCTCCAGAACACTCCTTCACCATTACGGGCCATGACCCCTGCTTCAAGTTTAGCAGCGTGTGCCCATGTGAGGTGCGGTGGTAGAACCAATCGCACAGTGCTGTGGCCAGAGACATGGAAAGACACAGGCTCGGGTACACTTGAATATGCACTTCCTCACTGCCAGAGCACCCCAGACCATCACAAACAACAGGAAAAGTCAAGTAGAAAGAACTACTTGGGGCATAGCATTTCACACAACACATAGTATACACTATAGAAGTGAACAACTGATACAATCACCGACCACAGAGGAGATCCATTCAAGCAGAGACGAGCTACTCTAAAGAAAATTCAAGTCTATGATATTAGGTTGGGTGTAAGGCAATTTACATGCAGCACATCCCAGTTTAGCTCTTTTTGGTACTTCCGAAGAATTGAAATGGTTTTTGCTAAAAGAATAGGGGAGCTGACTCAATAAGATAATAAGCAGCCAGACATGGTGTCACATGCCTGTAATCCCAGTACTTGGGCGGCTGAGATGGGGAGGATCCCAGATTTGAGGCCAGCCTCAGCAACTTAGCTAGACCTTCAGCAACTTAAGAAGACCCTGTTTCACAATAAATAAGCAAACAAACAAACAAGCCTGGGGGTGTAGCTCGGAGGTAGAACACCCCTGGGTTTAACTACTAACTAGTACCAAAAACAAAACAAAACAAATAAACAAAGATAGAAAGCTTCCAGAACTTTCTAGTCAACTCATAAGTTTGTAGAGCCTCAGAACAAAACCGAACAAAACTCTCCAGCGGGAAGAGCCCAGTGGTGGAACACGCTGAAGACACCCGGGCATATGTGCCTGGCCTCAGGGTAGGGCAGCAAAGAAATGAGCAGAAACATTTCAAAACCCAGCTACGCTCCTGGGCTGCAGAACCTCAGCAAGCTACCCAAATGTGAAGGCGTCACTGCTGCCCGCGCTACGGGATGGGCGTGTCATCTTTTAAGCTTCAGGCCAGACCTGGAGCTACAATCCATGTGGCGCCCTGGCCCAGCTGTGTTTCGGCTCCTCTGCATTAGCAAACCAGTGATCGCCTGCCATCTGGTGTTCAGAGACAGTATTGCAGCCAGAAGCAAACCCCAAAGTTTGCACAAAAGGGGCTTAATTGTATCCTTGAGATCCAGTAAAACTGTGATGTGTAGCAGACCCTTGGACAAAAAGACAGATCATACCAATGGGGATCAAAGAGAAATCCAAGGAGCAAACCCCAATCTGTATTTCACCCAAATATACCATTAAAACGTGGCCGTCAGATCATTAAAGGAGAGAAATGTCCGGTTAATTCAATAGCTATTTGGCAACAATAAAATCAAGTTCCTACACTGGGCCAGATATCAAAATAAATTTGGGACAGAGGAAAGATTAAGTGAAAATCAGATAGGAAAACAAATAATGTAAATACATATTTGCAGATGACTCTCAAGAGAGAAAAGGCCTTTTAAGGGGTGAAAACAAAGGAAGACGTTCTCCAGAATAGGATTATAAGACTAAAATATTTGCCACAAAGGCGTCACAAACAAAATTAAAAGGCAAACGACAAATGGAAAAAAAATCTCTGAACATCTCCAGGCAACAGCAGAGGTAGCAATGATGCTGGGCGGAATAGGACTCTACAGCAAGGAAAGCAAACAGCTCACCATCAGACATATTTAAGTCTACAATTGCACTAACATAAATATCAATTAAAACAAAAAATAATACTCCCCCTCTATCAAATTAGCAAACCTATTGGACGTCCAGCATGGGTGAGAAATAGAAATTGAACACTTTCATGCTATGGGTGGGTGAGAAAAATAGGTCTTTTTCAGGAGTAAACTGGTGATTCTATAATAAGAATATTGACTAGGTCAGATCAAGTGGAAAAAAAAAAGATCCGCACCAATAAGTAACTTGCAAAGAAATAAAAAAGAATGGTGTTCATGCAGACCTGGCCACAGGAATATTTGTTTGTTGTGGCATTATTCTCAATAAAAAAATTATTTTAAACAAATTTAATCTGGAACTCTGATTAAACAAAGCCTAATGTACTATTATTTTTGAATTTATCCTCAGAATAAAATTTTCATAATATAGAAAATATGCATGGGGAATAACAGCAGGTGATCCAGAAATCTGAAAAATAAGTTTTACTTTGAAAGGAAGATAGATTTTTTAAAAATCAGATCAGTAAAGTACAGTCCATTCAAAACTCTAACAGCGACCTACTGACCTGCCTTCATACAAGCCAGTTTTCCCATGGTGCTTACTATAATGTTTAAGGGATGTTTTCTGGGTCAAATTTAAGACAGAGAAAATAAAACCACCGATCCACAAAAGAGTCCTTATTCAAATAACCCACCTTTTGACATAGCCTCTTTTTTCATTTCTGCTCTCTCTTAGGAAATAGGCATTGGCCTCAGGAAACACCTTTAACAACCACCACCACCCTTTGTCCAGCTTAGTGGTGGAGGGAGTCAAAGTCTACTTCAAAAACCACAAAGAAAACTGTAATCGAGCAAAAAGATGTGCAAAAGGTTCAAAAAATCACGAAGAAACTGGGAAGAGGGGCCCATCATAATATTGATGAGAAATATATGAAGCCATTCTCTTTCCTACAGGGAATAATCAAAAATAAACCCCACACAAGAATAGCTGTAACAATACACGTAGCTATAATAATAGCTCATGCTGATTATTATATTACTATGTTCCAGCACTCCTTACCCCCCCACACACACATGCACACAGAAAAGTCCTCACAAACACTAGGTTACTCCCACCAGCCCGCCCAGCAGGCTCATGGCTCCATAGCACCTGAGCTAGCATTCAAGATCAGGTGGCCTGTGACGGAAGTGCATGTTTATCATCCACCATTCAGAGAACAGAGCACACTTTTACTATGACACAAAACAAAAAGGTCTTTTTTGGTGGGAAACAGAAGGAGACATGGAAGAGACTGCAGAGGGGCTGGCCCACGCTCGGTCAAGTTGCCCGGATGCTGGAGGGGATGAAACCAGGGACATCCCGTTGAGGACACACCTGCTGAAAAGTGTAAGGTCTGCTGGGCCGGGCGTGGTGGCACACGCTTGTAATCCCAGTACTTGGGAGGCTGAGACCGGAGGATCCCGGTTCGTAGCCAGCCTCAGCTACTTAGTGAGGCCCTCCTCAACTTAGTGAGACCCTGTTTCAAAATGAAGAATAAAAAATTGGGCTGGGGGTGTAGCCTGGAGGTAAAATGACCCTGGGTTCCATCCCCAGTACCGAAAAAAAAAAAAAATGAAGTGTAAGGTCGCTCCTCAGTTCACAACACAGACGTCCAGAAACACCCACCCGTCCCTCACTGTGACCACAAGAATGATTCTCTCTAGATCCAATTCACCAGTGTCTTTTTTTAATAAATCAAATACTTATCATAAAATGGTATAACCATTAAAGCTAACCGCCTAAATAGCAAAAGCTAAACAGAACTTAAATCAGATGTATCTCCCACTGGTGCCTTCTGGTGACAGTTTAGTCATTTGCTAAACACCTGTTAGCTGACAGAATCTTCACACCACTGAGGGATCTTTACATCTTTTCTCTAAACCATTTCTTTCGAATATGAAAATGTCTTATCTAATATACTATTTCTGTCATCAGCGCAGGAAGCTGTCACTACTCCATAAACAAATGTCACATACCCACCCGTGCTGGGGACGGAGAAAGAGAGCAGCTTTCTGGATGAACGGGTCATGAATTTTCATCGCTTAGAACGCACATCCCAACGAAGGCCATCAACCCTCAACCCACAGCTGGAGTGATATTTATGGCCCTAGTAATGTTACCGAGAACTTCCATGGACTCCTTTCCCTGTTGCAACACTGTAAACTGGCCACAAGAGGGCACCAGCAACGTAGCGTTCTTTCTGGTCTGGCAGTAAACTACAGTAAGGGAAAACATAGGGTATTCAGACTGAGGATACAGCTTTCCAGGAATTAATACTGTGAGATTTAAGAGGGTATGAACTGAACATTTTTCTCAGGACAAGAGACCTGCCTGCATTACAAAGTCGAAGCTCAAGCCAGGCCTAGAACCCAGGACTGCCGGCATAAATTGACCTGCTCTATACCAATACCACTGCATTGAGGCCTGAGCTCCCTTCTGATTCTTCCCAAAGAACAACTAGTAACTGTATAGTCTCACAAACTACACACACACACACACACAATCATCTCCCACTTTGAAGGTCTACATAACAATCCAGCTGTGAAGTTAGGGACTGAGATACAACCCACAGCATTTTACACCAGGGAAGTTATTCCCAGCTCTGGGTTGATGGTGCCAGCAGAGGGCGCTCTGGTTTCTAGAAGGCTACCCCCCCCCTTCTTTCCCTGGGGCCAAGTGAGTGAGGATCTAGTCCTGTCACATACCCTATAAGCACTGTTTAACACTGCTCTGAAGGTTGTCAGAGCTGTCCTTTACTGAGAAAAATACCATGAGACTTTTCACTCCACTGCCCAATGAAATATCAGAAACATGATTCTGTGCTGCTTACTATATCTTGATTTTATGCATTATTCTATGTCCTACTACCAAGATGCTACCTAGAGAGGTGCTTCCACTGAAAGCATGACCTTTGAATCTTGATCTAACTAAATGTTATACCTTCTTTATTCTAAATAATATCTTCAGTTTGCTATGCGCCCATATGTGCACATGCACACATACAATAGTTCTTTAGAGCAAGAACCCAAAATTCAGATCAAAATATTCTAGACAGAAGTTCGCAAACTTTGGCCCATGGGTCAAATTCAGCCCATCCACCTGTTTTTGTAAATGACATTTTATTGGGACACATCCATGCTCATCTGTCTATATCTTGCCTGTGCCTATTTTCCCACAACACCATATAAGTTGAATGGTTGTTACTTATGGGCCCTGAAACCTACAGTATTTACTAGCTGTAATGCTTACTTGTTCTAGACAGAATGTTACACAAAGTTAAGGACTGCATAACAATTCAAAGAAGATGCTGCCCTCTTTCCTTGGCAGAGAATGATCCGTCGAAAAAAATTTTCTCCCCCCAAACTCAGAAACAGAGGAGACTACACAATGGAAATTAAAGATACTAGAGCTGATAGTCTATGGCCAATGGGCCACACTTTGAACAATACTTTGAGGAGAGTCCCATTATCACTGAAAATCAGTATCTGATCTATTTGATCAGCTGTATGTTTAAGGTAAAAGCTACATACATGATTCCATATCAGGAAAATAAAATATAAATACATCCCTAAGAAAACAGAGAGCCCAGGGGCACTGACACAAGTTAAGGACCAAGCATACAAATTCACTGATGGGGGAGTTGATCTGCATCATAAGAACGAGCTCTGCTCTGGGCACCAGCAGCATGGAAGATTTTCATCATTATTGCTATTTAATAACTATAATACACATTATCTTACATTTCTGGGGAGCATAAGACACAATGAAATCCTGTCATTTGTGACAACATGGATGAACCAAGAGGACATTATGTTGAATGAAATAAACCAGGCACAGAAGACAAGGACCACGTGTCCTCACGCATGTGTGGTATCTAAAAGTGTTGCTCTTATAGAAGTTGAGAGTAGAGTAGTGGTTACCACAGGAGGGAAAGAATAAGGGAAGAGAAATGGGGAGAGGTTGGTTAATAGGTAGGTATTACAGCTGACAGCAGCAAGAGACTCTGGTGTGCTACTGTACAGTAGGATCACTAGAGCCAACAATAAAGAGAAATTTTGTTTAAAAAATAAAAGGACATGGAGAGGCCTCCCATGTCCTTGGATAGGCAGAATAAATATAATCAAAATACTTCCAAACATGATCTACAGATGCAATGCAATCCCTATCAAAACGCCAATGTCATTCTTCACAGAGCTTGGAAAAAAGTTCCAAAATTCATATGGAAAAACAAAAGACCCAGAATAGTCAAAGCAATTCTGAACAATAAGAACCATGCTAGAGGCATCAACATACCTGATTTCAAATTATACTACGGAGCTATTGAAACAAAAACATGGTATTGGCACAAAAACAGACACATAGATCAAGGGAATAGAAGGTACAAAAACAAATCTTCACACTTATAGCCAGTTGATTTTTTTTTTTTACAAAGGAGCCAAGAACATCCTCTGGAGAAAAGACAGCCTTTTCAACAAGTGGTGCTGGGAAAACTGGACATCCATATGTAGAAGAATGAAATTACATCCCAGTCTCTCATCCCGCAAGAATCAGCTCAAGATGGATCAGAGACCTAGAAGTTAGACCAGAAAATTTACAATCACTAGAAGAGGGCATAGGACCAACTCTCCAACATATAGGAACTGGTAGAGACTGCCTCAAAAAGTCCCCCAAAACTCAGGAAATAAAACTGAGAATCAATAAATGGGATGGCATTCAGTTGAAAAGCTTCTGCATGGTAAAGGAAACAAACTATCAAGAGTCTAAAGTAAGAGCCTACAGAATGGAAGAAAATCTTTGTCAGCTGCTTCTCTGATAGAGGACTAATATCTAGAATATATAAAAAACTTAAAAAACTCGACACTAAGAAAATGACCCAATCAAGAAATGGGCCATTGAGCTGAACATAAACTTCTCAAAAGAAGAAATACAAATGGGCAATAAATATATGAAAAAATGTTCAACATCATTAGCAATCAGGGAATGCAAACCAGAGTTAGTTTGAGATTCCATCTTACTTCAGTCAGAATGGCAATTATCAAGAATACAAACAATAATAAATGCTGGTAAGGATGCAGGGAAATAGGAACCCTTAGACACTGCTGGTGGGATTTCAAATTAGCACAGCCACCATGGAGATCAGTATGGAGGTTTCTCAAAAGACTAAAAATCGAACCACCATATGGCCCAGCTATACCACTCCTTGATGTGTTTCCAAAAGAATTAACATCAGAATCCTTTAGTAATACACGCATAAACATGTAGATAGCAGCACAATTCACACTAGCCAAATTATGGAACCAACTTGGGTATCCATCAACAGATGAATGGATAACAAAAATATAATACATATATACAGGGCAATTTTACTCAGCCACAAAGAACAAAATTATGTCATTTCCAGGAAAATGAATGGAGCTAGAGAATATTATGCTAAGTGAGATCAGCCAGTCTCAGAAAGTCAAAGGTTGAATGTGAAGCTAGAAAGAAAATAGGAAACAAAAGGGCATATAATGTCCTTTAGATAATTTAGGAGAGAGACCAGTAGAATAGTGGAAGTGGGGTGGGAGGGGGAAAAGGAAGAACCAATGAAAGAAACAACTGCAATGGTGCTGTGCCCATGTGTGAGTGTATCTACACCAGTCTCACTATTATGTACAAGGAAGGGTGGGTAGCAAGGTAGGACCGGAAGGGAATCACACCACGACCTGTGTGCATGTTTGTTTTAATGACTTTGAACCTCGCTATGATGTATAATTGCAATGTACCAATAAAAGTCTTTATAAAAGGGATATACTTCACACAGCTCTGAAAGACCAGAATTAGGAAAGAACCTATGGCCCAAAATATGAGCAACAGAGTCATAGCCAAAATGTTTCTGGGGCAGAGGTGGGTGGATGGGGCCATGTGCGGCAGGTGAACCGCGATGCTCCACGCAGGGAGGAGCAGGTAGAGGGGGCGGGAGACAGCCTGTGTGGCTCTCGAGTGCTGGGCAGTGTGGCATTCACAGAGCAGCTGGATGGGCCAACTACCCTTCCCCTTAATGCTAAGCTGCACCAGCAAAGTAGCTGAGGACAAGCAGACACACTGTGCATGGCCAGGAAGCCAGGGAGGAGGCCTCAGATGGCAGGTGATACCCAGGAGAAATAGAAAGAGGAATGGGAAGAACCCAGCCTGAGCTACCGGCTCACCCTGTCTAGCTGCATGTCCCAACTCTCCTTGCTGTAATGAGGGCAGGACACCATCAGCCACAATGGCACCCATCAATGGGGGGCCAGGGACACACAGATAAAAAGATGGGCACACCTCCTCAGAAAATCAGACATCCCATAGGAAAGCCAGCAGACACAAGAGATAGAGAACCAAGCAGGAAATTTTAAAGTGATTCTTAATATTTTCAGAAAGAGATGGTGTTATTTCATTCCTAGAACAAAAATTAGCTGTGTGATAAAAGTGAAAAAACATAATCCTATGTTATGCAGAAGGGCACAATGTTAACAACGGGCAAGAAAATGAGCGAGCTAGCAAACTGAGCCAAGGAATTCTTCCTGAAAGGAAGAAACCATGGGAAGGAGCAGGAAAGAAGAGGTAAAAGACACAGATAACAGAGCCAAGATCAAAAGGCCCTTCATTCCTTGAAAAAGTGCTTCAAAAAGAGTGGGTCAGAAGCAACAGGAGGAAGTAGCCAGGAGGTGAAGCAAAACACAGGCCTTGTCAGAATAAAAAGACACAAGGAAACAAAAGGGATTTTATTTGTTTATATTCGGTACCAGGGAATGAATCCAGGGGCATTCTACCTCTGAGATACACCTTCAGCCCAATTTTATTTATTTATTTGTTAAATTTTGAAACAGGGTCTCTTTAAGTTGGTGAGGACCTCACCCAGTTGCTGAGGCTGGCCTAGAACCTGTGATCCTCCTGTCTCAGCTTCCCAAGTACTGGAATTATAGGTAGTCACCCAAAAGGAACTTTAGATAATTGAGGAGAAAGACCAGTAGAATAGTGGAAGGGGACGGGGTGGGTGTGGAGAGGGAAAAAGGAAGAACTGATGAAACAAACAGTTCAAATTATGCTGTGCCGACGTATGAAAGTATTGCTGCCAATCTCACTGTTATGTATAAGCGGGATGGGTAATGGGGTGGGAACTGAAGGGAAGATCTATGTGCATAGTTGTGTATGGTTTTGATGCTCACTATGATGTATAATTATAATGCATGAGTAAAAGTATAAAAATAATTATGAAAACTTGAAAATAGATAAATTAAATAAATAAATAAATAAATAAATAAATAATTTGGGAAACTAAAAAGATCTCAGCTACTCAACAAAATTTATTATTTATTTTTGCAGTACTGGGGATTGAACCCAGGGGAATTCTACTTCTGAGCTACACCCCCAGACCTATTTTTATTCTTTATTTTGAAACAGGGTCTCACTAAGTTGCAGAGGACTTCACTACGTTGCTGAGGCTGGCTGCGATCCTCCTGTCTCAGTCTCCCAAGTACTGGGATTACAAGCCTGTGTCACCACACCCGGCAACAAAATGCATTTAAAAAAAGACCATAAAGGAAAAATAGATATATTTGCCAATGATAAAATACAAAACCTCTGAAGAACAAAAGCCACCATAAAATTAATGATAAACAACAGATTGGAAGAATAATATTTGCAATATATATCTACCTGCTGAAAATTATAGTTCCAGACATTTTGGATGGCAAAACTCAACTCAGCGCTTAATACTTTACATAATTAGTTAATGCCTACAATCTTCCTGATAGGCTGCTTAACATTTCTACCCTTGTTTTATAGGTGAAGAAGCCAAAGCATAGAGAGACAAAGGAACACTTTTTAAATCAAATGGCAAAAATTGAAGAAGCCAGGATTTGATCCCAGGCCGTCTGGCTCCACTGTCTGCTCTTAAACACATTTTTTTTTTTTTTTTTGCGGTACCGGGGATTGAACCCAGGGGCTTTCTACCTCCGCGCTATACCCCCGGCCCTATTTTTTATACTTTATTTTGAAACTGGGTCTCACGAAGTTGCGGAGGGCCTCACTAAGTAGAGAGAGAGAGAGAGACAGGGAGAGAGAGACAGAGAGAGAGCTGAGGCTGGCCGCGAACCTGGATCCTCCGGTCTCCGCCTCCCAAAGTACTAGGATTACAAGCGTGCGCCACCATGCCCGGCTACACATGTTATTTTAAATCTAAGGTATATATATCCTTCTCTGTGCCAAAGGCATAGGTGCCATTTATGCTGCTAAGAAATTAGGAAAAAAAGTTATCATCAGTAGAAGAATGGATCAATGAGACTGCATACTATGGTTTATTACACAGTATTTAAAAGAAAGAATATATTGACATGGAAAATCTCCAATACATATTGTATGGCTAAAAACTGTATTCTGGGATAAAATGGGCATTATAGTACCATCTTAATTTGAACATATCTATAGGTATAAATATATGGAAATATATAGACATGGGTAAGTATTATGTTCAAAGCGATCACAAACACAGTAGTTATCAGATGGAATCCAGTGGAATTTTAAGGCAAAATGGAGGTGGTTTAAGGGAATTTTCATCAATTTGTATATTTGATGGCCTTCATCCTAACAATATATTCATGTCTTTCTTCCTTCCCCCTTTTGTGTGTGTGTGTGTGTGTGTGTGTGTGTGTGGTAGTAGTAGTAGTAGGCGTTGAACCTAGGGGTGTTCTTCCACTAAGTTAAACCCCCAGCCTTATTTTTTATTTTTTTTTAAACAGGGTCTCAGTAAGTTGCTGAGGCTGTACTCAAACCTGAAATCCTCCTGTCTCAGCCTCCTAGGACTAGGATTACAGACATGTGCCAAATGTTTCACACAGATAAATAAAGAATAGAATAGAGCAAACATGTTCATGAGCAATTACTATGGGCCAAGTATCAAGCTGTCATAATTAGCTCAGTTCTTTATCAAGCAACTTTATGTGATTGTTAGTATTATTAATTTAATAATAAAACAGCTAGTAGGATTCAGTGGGCTTACATAGTTTGCTACGAATAGCTTGTGGCTGGAGAGGCTGAGACTGGAGCTCTGGTGTGCTCTAAACCAGGCTGAGATGGAAAAGGTTGAAGAGCAACTTTCATCCCAGGGTAGACAGAAAGATTCTCAGGCTGCAGAGAGCCTAACAGAAACAGCCTTACCACAGCGATCTCGGACAACCAGGTTGCGTCCTTCCTTCAGGTGTATGGTGAGGAGGTAGGCAAAAGGGCTGGGGAGGTTGCTTAAACCATCGCTGGCTTCCCTGAGAGTCTGTAGAAAGAGGAGGCATTTAAGTCCAGACCCAAGCACGAGAATTTATGCCCAGAGACATGGCTTTAATGGGGGTGAGGGGGAGATATGGAGGAGGTCACAACAATGGTCATGTGGCATCTCTGGCTCCCATTCACTTTGATAATTTGGTTAAGTTGCTTTATCACAAGCCCTTTATATTTCCCACCACCGAGGTTTTATCTAGAGTCAGAGGCAATCTTGATTATGACTTTGTGAGATGAACATTCCAATAACTAAATAAGTGGTATACCAATCTCTGAAATATCGTTAAACTCATTAAATTGTTGCAGGACTCCCTATTATAGAAGGGTAAATCAGGGAAAGAGGATAAAGTATGCAGAACTGCAACCTCGGGGGTGACTCTCACAAATGTGTCCACACTTCCAATTTCAGGCATAAAATGCCTCTCTCTTCTTTGCCTTCTCGTTGATACCCATCAGCTCTGGCAGACCTCCACACATGGTGAAATTTCAGTTCTTGACATTCTGCAGAACACCCCTCCCCAAGCCCTCATGCCCCTCAGACTCATGGTCCTTGCTCCATACACAAGGGATGCCCTATCTCCACCCAGCTCTCCTCGTTTTTTTCTTCCATTTTCTGGCATAGACCATTGGTGTCTCCTCCTGTTACCCTCATTCTCTCACCTCCCCCAAACACCATCCCTTGGCTTTCCAGGAATACATCAACTCCCAAGGCCATAATGTGGACGTTGGATGTATTTTTGAATATATACTACATGAATCCAATGGACTTGTTGAGCCAGTTCAAATGTTTGCCTTTTCTCAGAAGGACAGACAAAACCCTTTATCATTCACGTATCAGACACTCAATTCATCGATGCCATAGCCAAAGCCGCCCTTGACAAGCCTTCTTTTGAAAGCTTCAAAGGACTTCAAAATGGTTTTGTCTCCTTTATCGTCTCACTCAACTTCAATTTCATAGCCGCTGTGTATTTTTAGAAGCATCTATTCCAGTCTGACCAATCAATAGGTACAGAATTAATCTCTTTCAGCTAAAATGTGCCTGGCCTGTTTTGTAGGTGGATACCATTTGGCATTCTTTAGAAATAAAAGAGGCAAAGAAGTACAGTACAAAAATCTGATGAGAAATATTTACACAGTTTACTTTGCTGTTGATTTTTAAGGCATGTCACTTACGGATTGTTCTTCAGACGCCTGAGATATCATCGAGGCACACAGGTCACCGTTGCCACTTGGCTTCTGTAAAGACAAAGAGAAGCCTGCATTCAAAAAGCAAATGAAGAATCAACCTGTGATTTATCCTCTCAGGAATTTCCCTTAAGAAATCTGATATTTGCATATCCAGTTCCAGGTGTGTGAGCTGCCTTCCTGTGTGCATGTGGCAAAAAAGAGATGAACCAAGGGACCCTGATCTGGCCAAGGCCTGTGCCATCAAAGGCATTGACTGGTGTGTACAGAAGGCCAATTTGGCTCTCCTGCTGGACCACAGGCATCCCTAGCTCACTGATGTATTTCACAAGCAAATAACTTTGATCCCCTAGAGGGAAGAAGAAGGGCAGGCCACCCTGCCCAGATCCCTCCCAGGGTGGGACTTTCTGGGCCCACAATTCCAAAGGGAAATGGGCAGCTTAGAATCCAGAGAACTGAGGAAGTCCACAAAGTAGGAAGAATTTCAAAATGTGGTTTAAAAGCCCTTTCTGGAACCAGACCTTCATAGGTCCAGCACCGATACAACCACCAACCCAAACCTAGGAAATGCAAAGTCTGACATAATAATGTCAAAACGGGAGGGGTTTATTTCCTAATGTAAATATGAATCCCATACCCAGGAAATGAGTCTCGGGGCAATCAGAGCAGCGTCATTCAGTAGTTACAGTGGGGTACAGCTGACTCCTCACTGCCTCGGGTCTTACGTGCACAAAGGAGGGCCTGTCCCCGAGAGCTGTAGGACGTTGTGAGGTTTCTGGTCTGAGCGTGAGGATGGCTGTCTACATGGAAAGCCAGAGTGGCAAGGACAGGAACACCTGGGCCCCCAGCGACTTGAGTATCTGCTGGTTGATACATTAGCCAGAGCTGATTTCTTGTGTGTGTGTATGTGGGGTGGAGATGGGATATTGCCCCTCCAAATATGGCTGGTTAACTCTAAGGTTATAGGCCAGCTTGGAGACAGGATGAGGGCTACGGCAGAGATTGCTTTGAAAACCATGAGCCGCTGGGGATGGAGGCCAGGACTGGTGGCATTAGTCCTTCTGTCCACAGCGATCACCAGGGATGTCTGGGCATCCAGAGAGCCCGGGTGGCAGGCTGCCTCCTAAAACACACATATTCAAACAGAGCTTCCGGCAGCAATAAAACCCCAGTTCCAGAACAGGAGGGCAACTTTTCAGCCCCCAAGGGAGATAGTTAGGAGTCGCAGAAAACAAGGGCTCTTTGGCCCACCGTGTCTGCATTCTGTGACATGGAAAAGGGCTCAACAGGGCAGAAATGAGCCCTGAGTACAAGTGGGCTGAGAGCCTCCTAGTCTCTCCTCTGGGAAGAACAGAGGCTTGGAGTTCTTAGAATCTGTTACTCTTGAATTGACCTCTGTCTCCACCAGTCCCAGACATTGAATGTCCCTAGATAATGAATACCTTTCACTCAACTCAGATGAGCTCCCATAGGAAGGCTGGGACAGTATGTGTTTTGACACACAAGCTCACCTTCATGTCCTAGACATGTTCTTCATGTGCCACATCTATGAGACACCCAGGCATGTTACGCAGGACAGTCTGAAGGCTACTTTATGACAAGGAGAGGAACCTTATTCAACTTTCCCAATGTTACAATTTTTCGAGTAATCTGTGCCATCTCTGATGCCCTGCTGCCTGAACCCCCCCCCCACTATTGCTCCCAGTTTTATTAAATAAATCAGTGCTCCATTTGTTCAAAAACTCACCAACTGCTGTGTGCATGTATGCCACTATCACTATTTACTACATTATGATGAGAGACTATAAGACTGTAGTGCACCAATAAAAGTATAAAATTTTTTTAAAAGTACTACCAGGTCTAAGATCAGAACTTCTGTTTAAAGTGTCTGCTATTAGCTAAGGATGATGGTGGGACTGCTTTTAACTGGAGGAGTGGTTAGATGGATGCTCAAACCCCGTTATCCCTCACACACAGGTACACCGTGTCTACTCTCTCACATTGGCCTTACTATGCAGAATGATGACATTAATTAAATGACAAAATTAGTCCACATAACCACCCTCATTTACACGCCATCCAAATGAACGCTGAGCTTTTATTCAAGGATGTGGTAAGTCTTCCACTTACAACAGCAGGGAAATTCAATGTGAGGAATGACATTAATTCAACATTATGGCTGGTTTTACTCACCGAAAAGTCACAGAACTTAAAGTTATGGTTCCCACAGCCACTGTAACTGTCACACACCATATATACACACCAAGGTGGGAAAGTGATTACCATAAAGAACAGCAAAGCGTTCCATATGCACGAGAGGACGGCTTACAGCCGCTGGGGGACACATAACTTTGAATATTCCCCTACTCTCTTTCATAGAGCCTCAGGGTATTACCCACTGAGTAGAAGTTATTTTCTCCCTTTTAGTAAACCTAATAAATTGATGTCTTAGTTTTTTCATTAAAAAGAACACAATTAATATGTGCAGCATCAGGAATCCCTAGTATACAACTATCATCAGAAGACATTTTTTTTCCCCAATACTAGGGATTGAACCCAGGGGCATTCTACCTCCGAGCTACACCCCCAGCCCTATTTTTTATTATTTATTTTGAAACAGGGTCTCACTAAGTTGCAGAGGGCCTCACTAAGTAGCTGAGGCTGGCCACGAACCTGTGATACTCTGGTTTCAGCCTCCCAAGTACTGGGATTACAAGCATACGCTACCACGCCCAGCTCATCCAAAGACTTTTATGTTTTCAATAAGCATAATCAAGTATACTGGGCTTTTTAAAGTTTAGTTTTATTTATTTATTTTACAGAGCTAGGGATAGAACCTGGGACCTCACCCATGCTAGGCACTCTACCACTAAGTTACATCACCCCTCCCCACAGTTGGCTTTTTGAAAATTTAACACAGTGCTGGTCGTAGTGGCGCATGGCTGTAATCACAGAACTTGGGAGACTGAGACAGGAGGATCACAGGTTTGAGACCAGCTTCAGCAACATAGGGAGGTCTGTTAGCAACTTAGTGAGACCCACTTTCAAAATAAAATAAGAAGAGCTGAGGGTATAGCTCAGAGGTAGAATGCTTCTGGGTTCAACCTCCAGTACCAAATAAAAAAATTAACACAGTAAAATTGACAGTTTACCTATATGTGATTTCTCTGATTTTTAACTATGTATAGATTTTAATAAGTCCTCCACAACCAGGATACACAACAGTTCTATGGCTCCAAAACATTCCTTTATGCTGTCCTACTATGTTTAAATCTTTACCCAATCCCTAATCCATGGTAACCACTGACCTGTTTCCATGATAGAGTTTTATCTTATCCAAAATATCCTATTAAACAATATGCAAATTTCAAGACAGGCCTCTTTCGCTTATTAAGGCCATTGAAGTGATTCAAGTTATCATCTGCATTATCCCTTATGATTGCAAAGTAGTTTTTATCATGGAGGTCTATTATAGGTTACTCATTCCTTGAGTATTAGTTTCAGCCTTTTAAACACATTGTGTTTCAATATATACTCAAAAAAAAGACATCATTTTGAATATGGAAGCTAATAAATCTCAACATGATAAAACCTTCTAACTGTATATAAGCAGGAATCCAGCATTAGTGTGCTGGTATGCACATTAGTTTGAGGGTAGTCATCTCTTACACAACTCACCACTATCTTTTAATTAAGTGCTTTTAGTATGGTTTTAATGACAGGGAGTTTGCATTGACATATCCATTCTACCACACAAAATAGAAATTTATGGGAAGGTAACACATGCTTTGCATTCTCTTTAGATGAGGATCTCCCAACTATGAGAATGCAAATTTATTAAAATTTAGAATATGGAGAGATCAGAATGGATGCATCAATAGTTAAGAAGTAAAAAACTCATGTAGTCACCAAGGATTTTGAGAGCATGACACTGATGTGAATAAGCCTCATTTTCCTTTTGTATCTGCTAAATGTGATCTTCTACAAGTACCACCTCCCATGTGACGTACACACAGGAAGCCACAGCATAAACTATGCTTGCAATCACTGCCTATTCAAACCTCAGTGGAAGATATACACTCATATCCAGGAAAACTAAGAGTAAAATGTTTGCTGAGAAGATCAATTATTTCGTCTTTGAAAACTACTCTATCAAAGAATGAGTATAGGGAAGGAAATACATATATACACTATACATATGTACATAGGTATATATAACACAAACACATATATGTATACATACACACACACACGCACATATCCAGGAAAACTAAGAGTAAAATGTTTGCTGAGAAGATCAATTATTTCGTCTTTGAAAACTACTCTATCAAAGAATGAGTATAGGGAAGGAAATACATATATACACTATACATATGTACATAGGTATATATAACACAAACACATATATGTATACGTACACACACACACGCACGCACATATCACATCCGAATATATATATATTACATCCAGAAAAGCTAAATAAGAGTAATATAAGCTAGGCGTGATGGCACACGCCTGTAATCTCAGTACTTGGGAGGCTGAGACAGGAGGATAACAGGTTCGAGACCAGCCTCGGCAACATAATGAGGCTGTCAGCAATTTAATGAGATCCTGTTTCCAAATAAAACATAAAAAATAGGGCTCGGGGCCGGGCGTGGTGGCGCACGCTTGTAATCCCAGTACTTTGGGAGACGGAGACCGGAGGATCCGGGTTCGCGGCCAGCCTCAGCTCTCTCGCTCTCTCTCCCTGTCTCTTTCTCTCTCTCTCTCTTTCTCATTTTCTCTCTCTCTCTCTCTCCTTAGTGAGGCCCTCCGCAACTTCGTGAGACCC